>OU015495.1:98875331-99007831 GCA_907164885.2 Dolomedes plantarius
TTGAAGATTCACGGGCGAAGAAAGAAAATCTACTCCATAAAGCATCGATATTGATGTCCAAATCATGAGGGCTAACTTGCCCACATTTTTCCAATTGCAAAACTGTGCTCTGGACCATCTGTATTCAGTGCACAGTAGGCAGTAATAACGTAGTGAATCTAAGGAATCGATAGCAGCTATACAAACAGAGGAGGATCCCAAGTTTCCCCATCTAGGAAACGGTCCACAGTTGAGGCAGGAGTACTGGGACGTTTACGTCATGGGCACGGACAGTACTGTTGCGATGAGTAAGTAAATTTGCTAGATCCCGCGTAAGACGTGAAAGCCCAATAAGCATATTTTCAATGGACCCGACGTTGTGTTTTGACGACATTGTTCATGGGTGTCACACAGCAGCAATAACGCTTTCAATATAGAAAAATCTACAACGGCGCAACTGCCATCCAGACGAAGCGTTGTTTTCGAGCATGTCCGTGTCTTATTTTGAGTAATCCGGAGAAAAGTCCTCATAAGAAGCGACCGCACACGCTATATGATGTCAAGTTATGTAGCATGAGTAAAATCTGGTGGTTTGCATTTCTCTGAGGTTGAAACTGTTGAGCCAATCCAAATGTCATGCTCTAAGGGCGCACTTGCAGACATATACTTTGAATTTGTGTATTTGAATTTTGTTATTAAGCAATGTATTTTGCTTGGATATATGTCGACAGCGTACCTAGCAAATCATAGCCACAGGCGGAACCCATCACAAGCTATGTCCTAGGTTTCTGCGTACCCTGGATATGTATATACTTCTATAAGTGACCCTTTACACGAGGCCATGCCCCGCGCATTTTTTCAATATATTTCGTAGTTATATATTTTTACGACAAGGGAGTTGTTAAAGCTCGTCCAGATAAAATCATAATTGAGGGAGGAATTTATTGTAATAATATTGATAACTTTTCCATTTAGCAAGGCCAATATCATATAAATAGCTTAAGCTCGATATCTGCATACCGTGAGTAAAGGTATTTTAAGATTAGATTTCCATGTTAGATACAGGATCCCATTTAAAGTTGAGGATAAAAATAACTGCGAAAATGTATCAAGAGTAAAAAAAAAGTGCATTTACAATAGAATTTCAGTCTTTTGTTGGAAAAATATTCAAAAGAAAAAGTTGTTAGACCTAACTATAACGTGAAAAAGAGCCAAATAACGTTTTGTTTCAGAATTATTTTTTTCAACAGATTGTATAAAAAAAAAACACAGCTAATTCGTGCTATATTACTTTGACATGACAAGGCTGTAGTACAGTAGATTTCCATTAGCGTTACATATAAAATTAAAAAAATACATTAAGACAGAAATGTCCAATAAATTATAGATTTGCCGAGAAATGTTAAAAAAAAATGAATTCACGAGTCGCGAAATGTCAAATCACCGGTATAAGGAAGCCGATCCGGCATATACATGGATGACATAATCGCGGGTGAAAATAATCTCTTAATGGTTTATTGAAAATATTGTTTTAATTAACAAAACCATTAACCTCATTCATTTTCGAGATAGCACTACACTAATGCGGATTTTTTTAATGAGCGTGACAAGCGGCTGGATAAAACATCTAGTCTCCTATTCTGAACATATTTTTTTATGCGATATAAAAATCAATCATATGAAGACATGTTCGATGATATGGTTTAACATGAATATATTTTAGCTTCTGATCAACGGTTATGTCTGCCGAACACTTGTTTTAACATTATAACATGACTTGCATTTTGAACTTTGTTAGAAATGTAATTTTTAAAAGACTGTACCTCCCTTCGCTGGAACAGTTCCAGGTGATAGAATATTACCCTTGGCCTTATGGAAACCCGAGTATATTTTTTTAATTGTTTTGAACCACTCGTGTTCAGTGCAGATGATATGCATTAGGCTTTCAAAATACCGAAGGTCCGTACTGAAAAATGGCTTATTGATGGCCAGATGGACAGAGAGCTGGATTTCAGAACCAGATTCCATGGGCTCGATTCACGTAGTGCGTATTGATATTTGTAGCCTGTTTTAAGGCTGCTATATATTAACCCTACTGGATTCGCTCCCGTCAATGCTAACCTATGGAGAAAATTTGTACACTATTTACAGCTTCACAAATGCTGATAATCCAATAAAAGTGACATTTTCAGATAGCCGGAACTTTTCTGCACTTTGCAACAGGATTCATTTTACAAATGTCGTCCACCAAAGGAATTGATGAGCGTTTAAAACACACTATACCAAATTTTACCCCCGAATAATTTAAATTTTAAAATATTATTTGCAGTTTTTTTTAAACGAAGAGTGCCCCAAGGTGTAAAATTTCTTTCTATATTTCGGAGTACAATTTTTTGTAAAAAATAATCTTTTAATCCAAGTCGGCAATCCTTGTACACATTTTTTTTCATAGATAAAAATCCAATAGGGTTAGTACACAGAAGCCTTGAGCTGTAGGTCCTAATCAGTTTGGCCCTTGTGTTGCAGAAATTGACCATAGAGATTCAAACCAGCCCTTTTTTGTGAAGTGGTAGGTACTTTGTTCTGAGGATTGTGACCCCTCTACATTCGAATTTTGTTAACTGCTTTATTATAGGAGCACCACATAGATGAACTAACAGTGTTCCTTACGGTGGCTACGACAGCACAGGAACTTCCATGCTTTATCAACCAACCAGAGCCCACTTTGTGGAAGCCGGGACACTCACCACTATACCAGGATTTCCCAAACTACGTATGTTCCGCGAAACACTGGTATTCCACGGGAAGTTCACAGGTGTTCCGCGAAAAGCCGGAATTGTTTTATATCCTGCAACGGCTACAAGAAATTCAAACATGTTTTGCGCATTAATGCTCTAAATTGTCTAAAAAATTAAGTATTCAAGCATAATTACTAAATACTAAATAAATTATGAATGTTTTTCATTCCTTTTTTAAAATTTTATTTATTATGTGTTATTACGTACCAAATTAACAACGTATTCCGTTAAAATTTCAGGGTTTAAGAGGTGTTTCATCGCAGAAAAAGTTTGGGAAACCTGCACTATATGACGAGGATGGTCCTTTTGTTAACAAATACTTAAAAATTATTGTTTTAATTTATGCCGAGAGAAAAATTAAAACAAAGAAAACATTTATTATACTAAACATTACAAATTATGCATACATTTAATGTTTTCATATATTGAAACATTTAAACAATAAAATATTTATGTTTGAAGTCAAAGTGTTAAAAAAAATAATCAATTTTTTTTCGAGTTAAAAAAGTTATATACACGTTGCACGGTATTATTTGAGTTCTAACAGATAAAAACAAAATAGTGATTTATTTGACATGTCGGTCAATTACGAAATTTCAACGTCCACATAAATTAATTTCATATTACACAACCATTTCTAGAAATGTTTTTAACTGACGAATAATTGAAATAGCAAGTGCTATACACAAAATGCCGTAACTTAAATATTAATAAAAACCCATTGCGAAAGCTTTTAGCACGATGAGACGTTCCCAAACAAAATTTAATACTCGTCCACGCAGCTTGATATTACTTCAGACTTTTCGGCTTGTTTTGAGCTCACGCGGATAAACAATACACTCTTGCGTGTGAGAACTTCTCTATTCTACCCAATTAACTCGTATTTTATTCATAAAAGGACTTTAATGTCAATATCTCAGCAACAAGTTTCATGACGTCATCGGAAGAATAATAAAATAATGTGTGGCGTGACAAATATCATAAATTGTCATCAAGGTGTTCGTTTTTATCCCGGATGATTTTTTTTTATCGCCGATAACTAAAACACATTTCAAGTCAACTGTAGTGTGTTTGAATAAATTGTGAACGCTGCATGACAAAAATTTTGACTGTAATACCAGAAACAAAATTTTAAAAAGAGAATAGTGTATTGAATATAAATTTACGACCTCACTGTCAATTTATGCTGTGCATAATAGGGATCGATTTACTTAAAAACATTTCATACGACTGAACGAAAAATGTATTCAGTATTCTTGGTATTTTTAAAAACATTTTCTTTTTTCCTTCATGTCTACATAATGTAAATGTAATTTTGTCTGTTTATCAATCTATCTATATATATAAAACAATTCCGTAACTGACTGATTGACTGACTGATTGACTGACTGACTGACAGATAACGCACAGACCAAACCGCCGGACCAAAAGGGTTGAAATTTTGCATGGCGATTCTTCTTATAGTGTAGGGATGTACTACGAAAGATTTTTGAAAAATTCGTTTTAGATGTTTTTAAAATTAAATTTTTAAGCTGTTTTTGTAACTTTTTTTAAGTTTGCATTTAAAATAATGATCTGAGGTTTATAAAATTTATATCACGAGAAAGATCCTAAAAATTCATTTAAAATGAAATCTTTTTGGAATCTTTATCTCCATTTTCTGATTTTTGGTGAATTTTTAAAGATTAATGTTTAGAATTAAATTTATTAAATTCTGATCACGTGGTTTCTTTTCTTTTTGTGATACTTTAAACTAATTTTGCGTCACGGGCATAACAATGAAATAGACAAAAAAAAAATTTTTTTCTTGCTAATGTGGCAGACGATTGACTATTATCCAAAAAAATATTAAAGTACAGTAAAAGATACGTTCCCTAAACTGTACTATATAAACTGTACTATATTCTTTAGTATGTTCTAATAGATTTAATTTGAATATATTTATAAATATATTTATACATATTTTTGGCATTAATTTCATTCATTGACCGTTGTATTTAATTTGAATGTACGCCGTAGCGAAGTACGGGTATTCATCTAGTAATCATATAAAAATGGTATTTTTAGATAGACTGAACTTTTCGGACACCTTTCTATAATTTTCTTTTATTCAGTTTCGTCCATCAAAGAAAATAATGTACGTTTAAAACCCAGTTTACTACCTTTTTACCATGTTTTTATTAACTCGCTTTCTTGTTTGTGTGTGTGTTTGTCCAGTACAAATCTTGCAATCGATTTTTAACTAACTTCCCGACTAGCTAGACATTTGAAACTTTTAGAATTGCGCAGAACACGATGACAATGCATTATTTTAACACTTTTAGCCAACTTTAAGCAGGTTTGAATTCATTTTCAGTTAATTTTGTTTTGTAGACTGGTGCAGCCATCTATCAGCCGGGACAGGAATGAAAAATTAAACGCAAGATAACTTCCAATTAACTTCATTTTCTTTCAAGTTTATGGGATAATTCATCAAAAAAAATATTTTAAAAAGTATTTATTAATACATAGAATTGTCAAGTTTATATGATTCAACAGAAAATTTAAAAACATGGTACATAAAAAGTTCTTTTTATCTTGTAATTATTATCCGAATAATTTAAATTTAAAACAACTATTCGCATCATTCTCGAAAAAAGGAAAATTATACATATGTAAGGAATTTCTTTCTCTGTTACGTGTTACAATTTTAAAGAAAAGCAAAACAAGAGACCTACCTAGATCTGTGGCAGTCTCTCCTTTTCGACTACTTACTAGCCATGATTACTTGCAGGATCATGGACTCTTTCGCTCCCCTGATTGTATACAATGTAGTGAAAACGTCGACATTACTGGCCAGCATCTCTGGGACTGTTGAGCTCTCAGGGATGCCCGTGCTTCCTCCCTTTTCAGGACGCTCAACACCCCTGGAGTTACCTCTTTTTTTATACCGGGCTGCAAGACACATCATGCTTGAGTAAGGTGACCAGATTTTAACATTGGTAAAGTGGGACACCATTGACCAGGGGGAGGGGGGGGGGTTCTTGATTAAAAATTTGGTCTATATGGAGCAACAAAAATTCTCATAGAACGCAAAAAGTATTGTAATATATTTTTAAAAATTTTCAACATAAGTACAATTTACAAATATAATAAATAAAAAAATTTATGCATAGTATTATTTTATTCTTTGGCATATTTCTCATTTGCGTGAATTTTTTTTGTAGATTGCTGTTTAAAAAGTAATGAATTTTTGTTTAAAAAGTAATAAATTTTTCTCAAGAATTCGTATAGCCGCCATTATAAAATATAAATAATACGAGTACTGTCTGCTAAATTCAAGAAATTTATGTATTTATGAAATAAATAAATATATTACTTACCTAAATTATCTGAATAGCTGAATTGTAATGACATCACTTGTTTAACTAGCTTACTAGCACGCAGTACGATGTTCCCTAGCTTGTCGTGCATTCTTTCCAAAAATCGGGACTTTTTTAAAACGCCGCGGGACGCGGGACAAATTGTTAAAAATCGGGACTGTCCCGCCAAAAGCGGGACGTCTGGTCACCTTATGCTTGAGAGAGCTAATGGAGGACGTTAAAAAAGACGTTTGGACATTGAAAATGAAGGACCTTTTTCAATTGAAAAAATTTGAATGTAAGCTGACAATTAGGGAGAAACTTAGTGAATCCAAAATGGCGGCTAACCAGCACCCTTAATCAAATTAAGATCACTGTGGAATATCAATGAGATTTTACTTCCCCTTCACATGTTATAAAACTAAAGTGGTAACTCCTGCATGCATATACGATTCTCGCCTGACGGTAAGCATTCTCTACCCTCAAACATATCAAAGACGATAATATTTCTCATTTTTAATTAAGTTTGCTTATTCAAGAGTAAGATGACAAAATTTAATTAAACATAGCCGTACAGGATTTTGTTAAAGGCCGCTTGTATTCTGGATCAATCAGCCATTATCTTACTTTCTTTTGTGACTGCTTTCCGAACGACTTTCGAATAGTTAAAAGAATCTTTAAATAATTAATGGACATACGCTTGACGTATTTAGTAACGAATATTTCGATTATACAGAGGCTGTTCGCACATTTTTTAGACGATTTTGGTAAGCGGTAATAAAAATTCGTTTGCTGCAAAAGAAATAATTGCAATTGTACTACGTTTTTAAAAGTGTCAAAATTATCGTCTGCGGCTTGAACGTTTTGTTTTTATTCAAAATGGCGTTTTTAACAAAGCAGTGGTTCGAAGGCTACATTTATGTTCTTTCCGAAGAGAAATATGCATACTCCGTTATCCAAAAACGATGTGAGAGTCATGGTTTTGTCATATCTAAAGCGTCGATAGGCAATATCGTGAACAAGAAAGGAAAAAAACGTCAAATTGGAGCCTCAAGTGGGACAAAAATTCCAAACAAGTATCCAAGGATAAAACGGACATCTTCGATTATTGCAAACGTACGTTGTTTAATGTTAAAAGAAAATCCCCCTCTTCAAAGGACAGTTGCAAAATCATTAAAATGATCAGTTTCCACTGTAAACAAAATGATAAACTTTGATTTAAATCTTAAGAAAGCGAAAAAACGCAATGTGCATCGTCTTTTTCCAAATCATATCGCTGAACGCAGTTCACGCTGCAGAATTCTGTAGGAGAAACACTTATCCAAAGAAAAATAGAAAACAATTGTCACAATAGATGAATCATGGGTGTATTTAAATGATTGCAACAAAAAAAGAGCCATTTATTATCATAAAAGGGGAGAAAAAAATTTAAGTGCATTGTTCAAATAATCGAAAGAAAGTTTTTCTAAGGGATTCATGATTGTTGCTGGTTTTTCTTATAAAGGCAAGTTAAAAATAAAGAGAGTGGAAAAAATGTCAAGATTAACTCCAAATACTATCAGGAACATATTTTATCGCCAATTTTTCTGAATGAAATACCATCGCTTTACCCACAGTGCCATCAATCTGTGAGACTCCATCAGGACAAAGCTAGCAGTCACACGTCAAAATCCACTGTAAATTTCCTAAAAGAAATGGAACAAAAAACTGGTATCAAGGCCATACCCTTCACTGATATCCCTACTAAATCTCCCGATGTATCACCTATGGATTTTTGTGCTTTCGGACTTTTAAAATCTGCATTATCCAAACGTCGTCCCAAAACCCTTACAGGACTCTGGAAAGCTGTTTAGGAGGAATGGGATAGAATACTTCTTGTGACACTTCAAAAGGCATTATTATCCTGGAAATTGCGGTGTCGAAAGATAGTTCAGATTAAGGGATGTCAAATAGAACATTTAAAACACAAGAATTTTATGTAATTTAGTTTTGTGAATACAATATACATCGTCTAAAAAATGTGTGAACAGCCTCTGTAGTCACGATCGTTCGTTTCTCGTTACTCTGTAAAGCACTAACAAAGTTATCTCGGACCTCTCATCTTGGTTATAAAAATCAGGTAAAATTATTAAGGATTTTAACTAGTCAATTTGGTAGAAATTCATCGTTTTCTGATATTTAAGTATGAAACATTACGATTTTAAGTTAATATCGAATAATTATTGTTGTTTTAGTTTAATGCATTTTCATGGCGACTCCATAGAACAAAAAAAATAGCTTTAATACAAAGTGTTATGATATAAAAAAACATTTTGCTGCTGTTGAATTAAATTATGTAGCTCATAATGTCATGTGCGATAAACAAACCAACGTCAAATACATATAGACATGGCGTATTCTTAGAATTCAGTTTATTTTTTTATGTTTCATTTTAAGATCTTCATTATAAACATTCTGGCTTTATAAAAATAAAAAAGGTGCCAACCAATACGCCAGAATTACGTTAAGACGTCACCCAGTTTAATATATAAGTAATGTGGAAAACTAATCACAACTATAACTGTCACTACTTACGACATTGTTATATTTGTTCAAAGACAGCAAAATTCTCAAGTAGAGAAAACATTATTTAACTTTCACACTGTTCTTATAAAGTAAAATGTCACTTTCAGAAAAAAAAAACCCTTCAGATCCTGAATTATAAAATAAATATGCTCTGCAACCATGAAAGGGGAAGTCCGATGCTGCTTGCATAAAAATGGAGTGCCGGAATTGAAAAAAGGAGAAGCCTGAACATTCATTTTATTTCAAACAAACAAAAGTTTGATTCCCCCGCTGAGATCTCATTATTTTATTTTGAGTTGGCTCTATTTCGATTTCCCGTGAAAGTTCTGAGAAAACAAATGACAGATAATTATTATTCAAATCATCGTTCTTTACTCTATAGGGACTCCACCACATGTAATAAATTTGTTGGAATTTCTGCAACCGGAACGAAATTTTAAGAAAATGAGGTAGTTGGTTTAGGCGAATCAGCCTTTTAAAATACTTCGGGTTTTTCTCCTGTAACAGCATTAAACTTTGAAAATAAACGTAAATACGAAACAGAAAGAAACAATAGTTTCTGCTGACGATCAGCAGTCTTCTTCCTAGCAGTGAAAATAATTACAAGATAAAAAGACTTTTTATATACCATGTTTTTAAATTTTCTGTTGAATCATATAAACTTGACAATTCTATGTATTAATAAATACTTTTTAAAATTTTTTGATGAATTATCCCATCAACTTGAAAGAAAATGAAGTTAATTGGAAGTTAACTTACATTTGACTTGTTTGACTTGTTGCATTTGACTAGTTCCCTTTCCGGCCAATAGATGGCTGCATCAGTCTACAAAACAAAATTAACAGATAATAACTGAAAATTAATTTAATTCTGCTTAAAGATGGCTAAAAGTATTAAAAAAATGCATTGTCATCGTGTTCTGAGCTATTCTAAAAGTTTCAAATGTCTAGCTAGTCGGGAAGTTAGTTAAAAATCGATTGCACGATTTGTACTAGACAAACACACACACAAACACACAAGTAAGCAAGTTAATAAAAACATGGTAATTAAAAAGTAGAAATGACGAGGACTAGTAACAATCAACTAAAAAAAGTATAGTACATCCTCTCTATAGCAGAATACATTGCACATAAACACGGTGTTATAAGAGAAAACAGTGCCTACAGATGGAAACACAAATACAGGAACAGCAACCCATAGCTCTGTGAATATAGATAGGTAAAGCGTGTTTATTTACCTACCGGCTAATTTAAACCTTGCACCAAGATATATATCGGAATAATGGACTATAGTGGAGAATTATAGAGTACAATATAGTACTCAAGGATTATAGCGTACAATGTATTGTTCAAGGATACCTATATAGTTTTCAAGGATTATAGTGTACAATATAGTGCTCAAGGATTGTAGTGTACAATACGACTTCGTCGACAGAACTTAGCTAACTTAGGACAACAAGCGATTCATGATCCGACTGGCCTATTGAGGAGATAAGTTTTGCCAGCTATTAGACCAATAAAAAAATATGACGTGTTTAATTATAACTCATAGTATCGTAGTTAGTGTTACCACAATTTTGGTCGCTTAATTGTGCCGAAATTTTCGTCTCAAATCGAGAAGAATGTATTGACGGTTTGAAGCCTATGAAAATGGGTTTTCGATTTGAGCAAGCCTAGCCTATGGTCATAGAAGGAAGATGTTAAGATGTTTTTAATGGTACCATCAGGTACCACCAGGCAACATAGGGTATCGACGTCATCTGGGCCACGCTCAAAGACGCCGGTCTTCAAGAATCGTTGCAGTGGTAAGCTAACGCGATTGACAAAAGAGGGGTGAGTTTAAAAGAGCAAGGACATTTTTAATGGAGTGAAATATCTCGTTTTATAAAACTCTAACTTAATCTTTGAATTATTTTTCCGCAAAAGATGAAAGTTGGACAATGAGAGAACTGCTGCTTTCAGAAAGTGCTCTTCCATCAGAACTGAATTAAAAGGAGGAGAATTTTTAAATTATGCTATATTTAGTCTTTTATATGTTAATGTTACTTATAAGTCCAGTTTTGAGCTATACCAAAACTGTACATTAAATTAAATTAGATATAGTTAAGCATAATTTGTTTTTCCAGTATTAACACCTAGTCTATGACGTATTACACTGTATTTAATTTTATTCGAAATATTTTCTATTTACGCATCAGCTTTTAAACACCATTGAATTTACACTGCAAGCATTTCTAATCATTCCGAAAAGTTTCGTCAAAATATTATCATATCCTTAGAAACATAGTCTGCAAATATCCAATATTTCACTAATACTGAATTTTGATAGGAAAGGTTTTTTTTTATCAAATACGAATATTGGGGAAATATTACAAAAAAAGAATAGCCTACAGTGCAGTTCGCTATTTCCAGCACTATCCTTCTTCAAGTGTTAATTTCTTCCCAACGAGCACTGATATTGAAAAAAATGTTTTCTTCCAGCTGAAAATATTTGCACTGCCAAACGAATATATACAATATTGGACTGATATTTTTTTATGAACACGGAAGTTGAATGTTAATATTTATGTAAGAACTAAATGGATTTCTGATTCAATAAATTTAAGTTTCTCGTTAGCTCATTCGGAAAACATTTCTGTTTTCCGAAAACAGTGTATTTTCTTAAACGGTAAGAAATGAAAATTGAAAAACAGAAACGTGACGATGCTATATATATTTTATGGTCTTTAATATGTGAAAGGCTTTAGAATGATCCTTGTATCAAGAATAAATAAATAATAAAATAAATACAAAAACGTCTCACCCTAAAAATTTCTTCAAAATAGATGAAGCACCTTATTCGGATTCGAATCCAAAACTTGCCGAGTACTAAATCGCATATAGTTCAAGCAATGGTGACCAAAATGGATCACAAAGAAAACGTTCCAAAACGAAAACACTGCGAAGGGTAAGAATTACCAAACTAAGGAACGGGAGAAAGCTGTAAAGAAAAAACGAAATGTCTCTTTTTTTTATCAATTCTATAGCGAATTCTTTTAAGTTTTGCATTAATGATGTTAAGTCACTTATGTTAGAGCTTTTATTTTTAACGTAAGATTACGTTCCTCAATAACGGTCGTTCGGAGAGAAAAAAATTGTCTTGCGTCGCGAGTTATATCTAATTTTGGCAGCACGCCAAACCCAGTAGCAGTAAACAGTTAAACAGAAAAGTCCCAAAATGCGTTAAAATAAAATAAAGTAAAATAAAATAAAAGATGTAAGCAAACGATAAGTAATCCTACTTTAATAACCCGCGGTAGTTTCGTTAGAGAAGACTACCTGAAATATTTTTTTGTTTATAAAGCTTGAATGTTGGCAAAGTTTTCTATAAACTGGATTACACTTTCCTAAAACTTAAATACAGAAAATTCTAAATTTAGTACATAAAACTATCATTTAAAAAAATACCTTACAATTCCCCAAACTGCATGCTGAACAATTTTTAAATATTATCACCAATTTCGTGATCAGCCAAATTTAGATGTAGACCGGTGATATCTTTGAAAATCTTTAATCTAAAACTCATGCATAGTCTGCAAATATCCAATATTTCACTAATACTGAATTTTGATAGGAAAGTTTTTTTTTTTTATCAAATACGAATATTGGGGAAATATGATATATTTAATATGTTTTCTGTATAACATATCCCGTTAACTTCCAAAATGAGTTATTAAAATGTAAGTGTAATGTAAAAAGCTATGTTCAGACCGTTTTGCTTTACTAATTTTACGGTAAGGTGACCATTGTTACCGTGGTCTAATTTGTCATATCATCGATAACAATGTTCTTTGATGATTCAGTATTCGGTGTACTGATGCTTCCGGGAAATGTTAAAAAGTTCTCTTGTCAAATTTCTCGAGGATTAGGTAAATTATATTCTCACTGGGTTGCGAAAAGCAGAAATTAGATAAAATTGATGGCTTGGTGTATCCTATTGGTAGCGCATCGGATTCGGTGTTGTAGGTCCTCGGATCAAATCCCGAAAAGCACCATTAAATACCTCCGTGTCTAGGCCGGATATAGGCACGTTAAATCCGTAGACTGGAAAGTCCCTTTGTGAGGACAGAGAGGTTGGGAGACGGTACGATATCCGTAGTTGCCACCCTTGGGCGCCGAAAGATGGCCGAATGGCTAGAGCGCTGGCATTCGGTACCAGAGTCAATGGGTTCGAGTCCCACTGTTAGGATGAATATTTGTAGTCTCTCGGAATCGGCTTTAAACAATAGGTCTCGGTCTAAATATCCCTCGTACAGCAGAAAGTGACCGTAGTGTTCCAAAACCAAACCAAACCAAAAGCCACACCTGGGGGTACCGGGTCAAAATTGAGGTGGATCCTGGCTAAATCGGACTCCGACCCTTGTGGTTTCCTTATAAACCGGAGCCGCAACCCCTCAGCCCGCCAGTCTATATCGACCTGGTCTGGAATTACTTTCGGATATTACAAACAACATCAACATATAAAATTGAATAGTTTGCCAAGGAGTTCCTTTTCATAAATGCACTTGTAGAAAATGATGAATATTTACTTGTCACGTTAAAGTAAAATTTACCATCGCTCCTAAAAATTAGGTAAATACTCGCCAACACTCCGGAAAATACCGCTCTTTATTATGAGATACACATTTATCTCATAAATCACCCCTTTTTTCGCAATTCTTACAATACCTAGTCTGACGTCGCATTCCAACACTCGGAGACAACCCGTTGTTTTCAAAACTGCTCTGCGCGTCTCTCGGTTTTTAAAATGAAGTCATCCGGATAAAAATAGAATCCGATTGTCAAACATACGCACGGCGAAGAAAAAAAAATTGCCCGAAAAAAATAATAAAGCTGCTCTTCTCTGAGGGAGGAAAAAAAAAGACATCTTTGGAGGAACCCGGCTGTGTCAACCGCGTGGCTAGCGGCCAAAAGTTTTGCATTTGATTTCCTCCTTAAAAAATAATCAAAGCAAATTTAATTTAACTATGCGGTAAGCTTACAGAAGGCATTCGATTCTCGAGATTAAACTAGGGAGAAAATATATTTAGTTTTTCCACAAAGAATATGTTGTGTATATATATATATATATATATGTGTGTGTGTGTGTGTATACGGGTATATATATATTGCTCCACTAATGGGGAGCATACTGAAAACTCCATTCAGTGCTTCTGCATGTTATGATGGAGGAACTGGAGAATTTTGGCAGCCAACTGCTATACAAGCTGACATCGCAAGTAATCTTTCACTGAAAAAAGTAGTTTTATTGGCACAAAATCGATAAGGCATGAATAATTCTAAAAATTTTCCGAATAACTTTTCAAGAGATTTCTGTTATGTTTCATAATCGATAAAACATGAATAATTCTGATAATTTTCCGAATAATTTTTTAAAGAGATTTCTGTTTCCAATTTCTTTCCAAGACACATATGATCATTTTATTAATCTCTGTCTCCACTCCTTTTTTATTCTAAAATACGTTTTAGGTACACCTTAATGTACTTCGATCATTCAGTAAGGCTGGTTGAGAAAGTTATGAATTTTTTTCAACGTATATATGTCAAAATGCCTCAAAACAAATTTAAGTACTCCTCTACTTCGTTTCACATTCAGATGATTTCACACATGCACAGCACCAGGTCATTTGGGCTTCATCGATATCAATTTTCATTGTTAAATATTATCGTGTACATTTACCTGAATATTTCGATTCTCCGACCGCTCTTTCATATAGTTAAAAAATGTGGACACGTAGAAATAGTATTTATTCGTTACTTTTATATTTCAGTTAAGTTTTTTTCTGGATCCATAGATTTTACTCATGAGATCGAAAAATTTTTCCTACGCTAACTAAGAAAAATAATTACCATGCACGAAATATGCGTCATGTCGTTCATGGAAATCTATTAGGAAATCAAAATGATTTTTTTTTGTTAGTAAAAATGAATACGAGTTCTCAGACACTTAACGATAAGAGAGAACATTTTCATTTTATCTCGGTAAAAATATAACTAGAAAATATATCATGCAAAACTTATTTTCTTCTTTATTACCTATATTAGATTGATTTTTATCTATATTATACATAATTTTTTTTTCATTAGAGTAATGTATTTAAAAGCTAGTCATTTTCTCTGCTTTGGTAAAATTAAGCTTATTTTAATTGTTGGTAGTACTAGAGATAAACAAGAATAAAGTTACAGTAATTTGAGGTCCAACTTGAATTACCTATGATGAAGCAATCTGAACAAAAAATAATTACAAGATGAAAAGAACTTTTTATATACCATGTTTTTAAATTTTCTGTTGAATCATATAAACTTGACAATTCTATGTATTAATAAATACTTTTTAAAAATTTTTTTGATGAATTATCCCATAAACTTGAAAGAAAAGGAAGTTAATTGGAAGTTAACTTACATTTAACTTTTCGTTCCCGTTCCGGCCGACAGATGGCTGCACCAGTCTACAAAACAAAATTAACTGAAAATAATAAAAAAAATGGTAAAAATCTGCTTAAAGATGGCTAAAAGTATTTAAAAAATGCATTGTCATCGTGTTCTGAGCTATTCTAAAAGTTTCAAATGTCTAGCTAGTCGGGAAGTTAGTTAAAAATCGATTGCAACATTTGTACTGGACAAACAAACACACACACAAACAAGAAAGCAAGTTAATAAAAACATGGTAAAAAATTCCCTACATACCTTGACGTATGTGCAATCCACTGCATTGCATGTGATATTGGAGGTGATCTCCGTTTTCTGCCGGTCACATTTCGACGCGGCGCTCCATGTTTCTGAACGTATAGGAAGGGATATCAGGGGGGGGGGGGGTAGCAGCAATTTCACGTTGGATGTTTTCCTTTAAATCTTCCTCAGTGAGAGGCTTGTTCCGATAGACTTTTCTCGAAGACTGGTGATGTCAGATCCGGCGAGCGCGGTGTCCAAAGCCTCTTTAAAATAACCCTGTTGACGATGAAAGACTCAATGTCCGCCATGCTCCTCCCCGATGTGAGATACGTTGTTCCATCTTGCTGGAAGTAACCTCCGTTAATTGACGATCATCCATTTGATTCACTAATTGTTAAAAAAAATGTCCAGGTACACATCGATATCAAAGAAAATGGGGTCTATGATGCGAGACCGACACATCGCGGACCACGCACAAACTTTTTGATCATGGAACGGTGTTTGGTTAGTGGCAGAGGGAATTTCAGTGTCCCTTATACTGTTGTTTTGGGAGTTAACAAAACCCGATAAATGGAACCACGCGTCATCCGAGAACTATGTGATGTAATGTGCAACCTGCTGATGAGCACAGTCTATGTTGTTCTGCCGAGTGAATCCCCCTATGTATATACTAGCTGAATACCCGTGCTTCGCTATGGAGTACATTCAAATTAAGTACAACGGTCAATGTGTGCAATTGATGCCATAAAAAAATACAAAAAAATATATATAGGATAGGTGTCCCAAAATCGCCCCTGTGCCTAATATCGCCTACTCATGTTTCTAAAGTATGATTTGCGCTATGTATGAGAAAATGCAGTAACTTCTTTGGTCTGGGTTTGTACTAAAAGCGGCGATAGTGACAACTCTCTTATCACTGACAACAGAAACTATATGGCGTCTGAAGTTGTCTTGGCTGTTGTCTTCGTAAACTTTGGCTCCAAAGAATCAGAATCCACTGAATGACCAGGTAGGTGCATCCAAATTCTAATTTTGCTTATACCATTTGAAAGTGCATTAAACAGAGACTTTGCTAGCAACGACTTTTAACAGGTGCTCCTAATTTCGCCTGGTAGGCGGTAAGAGGAACAGAGGCGATATTCGGAACCGCTCTGGAGTTCACTGGAAATTTCAATTTTTCCAATTTAGCTACATAACTTAAACTGGCCCTGGTTTGGTATCTGGTTTATCTCAGAATACCAAAGGAAATAGTTCTTAGGAATGTTCTTTGAGTTTCCAGCCTAATCAGAAACTAAAAAGTGGATGAAATGCCGAAAAAAAGTTAGGGTAGGTGATATTTGGGACACTTACCCTACTTATAATAAATACAACGGTCAATGCATGCAATCGATGCCAAAAATATATATATTTATTTAAAAATATCGTAACAGATATTTTTATAGACAAAATAATGTAGAAGAAAATATTCAAATTAAATACAACGGTCAATGTCTACAATTAATTTGTATGTTTAATATCCATAAAACATATTAATTTGAATTAAATCCTTAAAAAACTTTCATCTCAAAGTCTAGTGGTTACATTTTATCTTTTACCGTATTTTAATATTTTTTGTCAGTTTAGTTCGTTGTTATGCCCGTGATGCAAAATTAATTTAAAGTATCACAAAAAGAAAAGAAACGACGTGATCAGCATTTAATAAATTAAATTCTAAAAATTAATCTTATAAAATTCCCCAAATATCCGAAAAACGGAGATAAAGATTCAAAAAAGATTTCATTTTAAAGGAATTTTTATGATTTTTCTCGTGATATAAATTTTATAAACCTCAGATTATTATTTCAAATGCAAACTTAAAAAGTCAGCTTAACTTCAGTCTTTTTAGTAAGAAAAAAATTCCCGTCTTTCTAGTGTTAAAAATAGAGACTATACGATGTGCTCATAATTTAATCCTTTATCTTTTGAAATAAAGAGAAAGATGATTGTGAGGTTTGGTTCGTTATTTGATTAAATTTTTTGGCGTAATATCTGTCAAGGAAATACCGCGCCAAACTAAGACATGCCCAATGCATAGGTGAAAACTTGCGAGGACAAGCCGTTGAAATCATCACTCCTTGTCGATGTATGGTTAATTAAGTTCGTAGAAACCGGGTTATCGATCCCCGCTTCTTTCACGTAGTCATTACAGAGGCGCCCGGCCGCCAGAAAGAATGATTTTCCCCCATTAGTCTAAATGTAAGAAAAAGAATTCACTATGTAGAAGAATAACTGTTGTTAGAAACAAATAATATGAATTCTAAAAAATTCATCTCGGCAAACGTTTTAAGATCTGGCTAATTATACCTCGTCGTTGGCTTGTAACAACTGACCTCCGAATAGTAATTCACCGACGTTGGAATGTACTGAAAAGGATGGGGTCTATTTATTCAAGTGAAAAGGGGGAGTCAATATAAAGGTGCAGAGTTCTTGAATAATTTAACATAGTCTGCTCAAAAGAAAATTCTCCAGATAGCTCAGGGGCTTTTCTTGACAAAGAGAAGCAAAAAATAATGTTGCGAGTTCACTGGATGCTGGTCTCCCTGCAACGAGAGTTTTATAAAGGGGAAGCAGAATTGCGGTGAATTCAAAGCGTACGAGTGGCATGATACTTTGACGACTTCAGTTCCTTAAATTTGGCGACTTTGGGACAAAATTTGACGCCAAAATATAAGTATTTGGCGTCTAAGAAAAATTCAAGAGCAGATTTTTCGGCGTTAGTGTTTAAAGCATAATATCACTTCATAACCCAAACCTTTATTAATTTGGTTAATAATGGTTTAAAGGTTGACTCCTTAAACCCGGTTTATTCGGCATCGTTCAGATTTAAAGCTACTCTGGGGAGTGAAGAAATTTAGTCGTTCTTTCGGAGATTTTATCGTCCTGTCATTTTCAGTTATTTATTATTTATTTATTTTTTTTTAGTGGCGAGAGATCACGACTCGGAGTGACATTTGTTAGTAAGTCTTCTTCTTCAAGTTTCAAATAAAAGGATTCTTTCAGTGCCTACCGGTATGTAATATTTGAGGTCGAGAAGTCCGTGTTCCGCAGAGCCAAAAATATGAGTGTGAAAGAATAAAAGTCGTTGTAATTTTTAGGAAATGGCAGGATATCTAGCGCATGAATCGTATCGACGATTAAGAAGACAAATATTCGATTCGGAGTACTTCAGCTCACTCTGTCATTAGTCGGTATGCAAATGTTGGATGATGTGATGCTTGATTATTTGATGAAATATAGTGAGGGAAGTGCAAACCAATCATATCATCACATCTCTTTTTCGAGATTTGGAATCCGTCGGCAATAAAGTCCACCAAACGGACGTATAAGTCACTTGAGCGGAACGGTGACGTTTGACATTTAACAGCATTAGGTGGCAATCAGTGTGTTCCCAAATCAGACAGAAACCAGTTGTGGTGAACTTTAAAACCCAGGGAATCTTAATTGAAGAGAAATTAAAAACCTGTCAGAAGAGTACGTATATGCATGCTGATATATACACAGAATTAAATTCTGTGGACACAGGTTTCAAAACACAGAATTTTAGTTTGAACCCCTGATATTATATATATATATATATATATATATATATATATATATATATATATATATATATATATATCACTCACTATTACTAGTTGTGTATTACGGGTGTTAACAGCGATATTCCTGAAATTTTTTCTACGTTTCTGGACCATTTGGGGCTCTCTAATTTTGTATAATTTTTGTTAATAAATATGTGAGATTTAATTATATCATGGCTTGGCCGTTCAGTAGTCAACTCACATATACAGAGAGCAGTAGTTTCGATCCTCGAATCAGCTAAGATGTGTTAAGGTGAAATTCAAAAGAGTAACTGACCCACCCGAAGGCATTCGGAGAATTTGGCTGTTGCATCGTAACCTGCATGGGTACAACCCGCTTTCGGAAAATACATTAGGGTTAATGTGACCTGTTAGTACTTACTCACCGAGGAGTAAGACTAGGCCACCAACGCCTTGTGTGAAGGTGAAAGGTAAAAAATCCGTACGGGTTAAATTATCATAAAACTCTTTCAGCTCCATCGGAAAAAAAAGCATTTTTCTGTTTATAACTCGCAAAATATTCTGGAAGGAAATTTTTTATGCAAATTATCTCAAACATCGAGAGGAAACCAGAGCATCGCTCTCTTAACTACTCCTGAAGTAAAAAGATTACCAACCTACAGCGTCTTTAAGGCCCCGGAAACGAAAATATACAGAGAGGAAGAATATATCTGTTACTCTCTCCAAAGAAAACTGCTTCTGTTACGCTAACATGCTTTCTAACTCGTTAGCTTAAAATAATATGACTCGCGTTTAAAAACGAAACAAGACAGCGAGTCAACAGTGGCAGCGAGTAAACAGGATGCCAGCTGGTAACGACAGAGAAGAAGCCCCGACCGCTTTTTCATTGATGAATGACCTCGTGGGGAAAACACTCCTTTAGGTCCAATACGTGTAGATTGTTTTTATCACCTTTTGCATTTACTTGTTTAGTGCTCGGGGGTACGTGTCATTGTTTTGACTGATGGGTCAAGTAAACGAAAGTTGCTTCCTTGTTTGAACAAAGTGGGTCTCTTTATAAGGAGGTTAAGGGCACAAAACTGTAAAGTATGAAAAATATATTTTTTCAGGAATTAAAACATGCATTACAGAACTTTAAGAGCAAAATTATTCGAACCACATGTTTCTACGTTGCTGAGCCTATTTTTTCTGTCCTGCCCTAGCCTACCCTGTTCTTCATATGTATTTTAAGGCTATTAATATCCACATAGAATTTTTACAATTTACCATCTTTTAAGAGATATATCTGAAATTCTTTGAAAGGTATCTCTATGAAATTATGTAGAAAGTTCCTTTGTTCAGTTTTCGCTGAACTGTGTTCAGAGATTGTACACTTAGAAAAAAACGAAAACATTGACTCTTACGCAAAAATTACCGTAAAAATGAATTTTATTGCCTTTTTAAAGTGATTAAAAGTTTCATATTTAAAAAATCTTACAAACCCTGAAAACTTTTTTTTAACGCGGCAGGCACTTGTCTTTCCGACGTTAGCTTAGTCCATACCGCGAATTTGCAGGCTTCTTTACTATAGGGGCACCATAGATGTGAACAAACACCAGTCCCTCTGTGTGGACAGATCAAGAATGCCCATACCTTAGTCGGGATTCGAACCCGAGCCCTCAACATGGAAGCTAGTAATGCCAATCCTTATAGGACGTATGGGTGGCTTATTTTAAAAGCAAATACTATTTTATCTGGAAGACAAATTGCTTAGAAAATTTTATCGTGCACGAAACCGAAAATAAATTCAGTAAATAGAACCGTTCATTCAGCAGAGGTAGGAAAACTTAAGCAAGCTTAATTACATTAGCGTTGATTTGGCGTTGCTTAAGGTGACAATTTTGGATCTTTCACTAAGTAAATTCAGTTGGTGACTCAAGTTAATCAAGCGTTAATTGTTTGAAGCTAAGAAATTTACTGTATAACAGTTCAGCCCTCTCTAAACGATGAAATATTATACGTTATTGTTAAAAAAATTGTTAAAAAAGCTAATTTTTCCTTCCTCATAAATGTGGTCGATTTCAACCCACCAATATCCTACAATATGAACCCTTGAGCTGATTATAAAGGAAATCTGACATTGTTTACACACACACACATAGTATATATATATATATATATATATATATATATATATATATATATATATATATATATATATATATAAATAAATATATAAATATATATATATATATATATATATATATATATATATATATATATATATATATATATATATATATATATATAGATAGATAGATAGATAGATAGATAGATAGATAGATCACATATATATGTATGAAATATATATGATCATATGTATATCACGATGGTAAAAGGCACGGCTCGGGATTAAATACAGTGTCTCGTAGATTCTTCTCATGCACTTCCAACCCCATAAATAAAGATTTTAGCGAAAAAACTGTATGACCTTCCTTTGTGTAGAGTACTAAGAGATCTAATGTCCTCCTAAAATTTGTGAGGATGCTTTTAGGAGAAGAAACGAGAGATATTCGGAGCTCTTATCTGCATAAGGATATTCGGAAATTCGCTGATATTCGATATCTCCGGCAGCTTTCGAATAACCCTCCACCCGTATCTTCGAAATTATTTGCTGGTAACAATAATAAGCCTTATTTCTTTGAATCGTCATCGCAAGATTTTTTTACTCCACTGAAAACTCTCGAATATACTTTACAGCATAAAAATAGTCGACATTCCTTGCATTACAACACAGAAGACCGTGTAGAATGCTTTTTTAGAAGACAGGGAAGTTTCATAATGGAAGTAGTAAATGGATATTTGATAAAAAGTATTTCTCTTCATCTTTCAACTGCGCCAATAAATGTACAGTAACACCCCCGAAGTTACGCGATAGCTGGTACTGACGAAAGATCGCGGAAGTTGGGGTACAACTTTGCATATAATACATATAAATTTTGTCTAATCGGGACCAATAAATCACAAAAAAATCAGTTTAAAGAAAAAATATTGTATTAAAATTAAAATATTGTATTACATATTGACATTATACAAATGTAAACAAGATATTTAAAAAATATATATTTCAGGTAGACTCCTCTATCGAAACTACCACGGGTTATTAACATAGGATTACTTATCGTTTGCTTACCTTTTTTTTTATCTTTTGGGACGCATTTTGGTACTTTTCTGTTTAACTGTATACTGCTACTGGGTTTGGCGCGCTGCCAAAATTATAACTTGCGACGCAGGACAATTTTTTTCTCTCCGCAGGACCGTTATTGAGGAACGTAATCCTACATTAAAATTATTTTGGTTTTAAAAAATCCACGAAAGCACCTCCGTATTAACGTCTTTTATTTGCAAAGAATTTCTTCCTATCAGACTAACATTTTTTTTATTCCCTGCTTTGTTGTGATCTTTATTAGAGTCTATATTGTCTAAAAAAAATCTGTAACCCTATCTGAATTCCGCTCAGACCGTCTGTCAAGTTTATAATTGTCATTAGGTTTTCTTGTGCAATTGGGTCTAAAGTGTCGGATTCATCAATGATGCTTTGGTCGGGCATGTCTATGAGATCATCGACTGTCAGCTTCCCAAGATGACAATACATCATCTCCATCGACTTCCATATCGAATTGCCAGGCAAGATCGGCAATTTCTTCTATCACATTGGCAATATGATCCGTTTCAGGTTTTGCTTCCATCTCGTTTTTAAAAAATATTGGACAGTTTTTTCCAGACACCATTTAAAGTTTTTTTGGGGAAATTTCATTCCAAGATTTAAAAAAAAAAGTGAAAAAAGGTAAAATCAAAAACCGCGTAACTCAGAGTTCGCGTACGTTGGGGTATTACTGAATTCGATTAGAATATTTAAGTAAACACACTTCATCTCCTGGAGAACGGATTCCCAACCTTATATCTATAGGAAGGAATATATCTAACGAGCTGAATTACCCGAAATCGACAGTGGCCAACGTGATTCAGAAGTGGAAGGTGAGCGGGGATCGTCGGAATGTGCCCCTAGTCGGCAGGCCCACGAAACTGGGAGATAGAGACCGACAGGTGTTGTCCAGCGAAATTCGGAAGAACTGCACGCAACCGATCGCCCACATACTCCAGAAGTTTCAACAGGCATCCGGGATTGTTGTTTCGATGAATACCATCCGTAAGGAAGAACATCTGCTTGGTTTTTATGGTCGTGCTGCCGCCCTTAAGCTTTTGATCACAAAGTCCAAACGCGCTTTTCGGTTAATGTGGTGCAAAGCACGTCGAAAGTGAACCATAGATAAGTAGAAACGGGTTCTCTGGAGCGACGAATCAAGGTTCACCCTCTACCGTTCGGATGGCAGGGTCTGTGTCTGGCGTCTCACTGGAGAACGCCTCCTGCCAGAATGCATTGTGTCTACAGTAAAGTTCGGCGGAAGGGGCTATTATGGTTTGGGACCCTTGGATCTAATTCTTGGTAAGCTCAACGCCGACGCCTACTGCCCCATTTTGGATGACTGTGTGCTTCCTACGTTGTGGCAGTTTTACGGGTTGGACCCATGTTACTTCCAGGACGACAATGCTAGCTATCGTGTTGATAGATCCACCATGGATTGGTATGATGACACTGGGGTTAACCGAAGGGACTGGCCTGCCCAGAGCCCAGACCTGAACCATATCTAGAACTTCTGAGACGAGTTGGATCGCCGAATTAGGGGGTGCAACAACCACCCAAAATAGGTGAAGGAACCTACAAGTCTTCACCAAGCCAAGTGGAAGAAAATACCACTAGCCGTCATACAAGGACTTGTGGAAAGTATGCCCCGGAGGTTTGAGGTTGTAATTGCGTCTTGCGGAGGCTCTAGCAAATATTGGATAGGAATAAATTTTGTTCTTTCCTATCACAGGTGTCCAAATAATTATTGGTCGATAGTGTATATATATATATATATATATGCCACTGTTTATCTCCAAAATTATCTCACTCCACACCGGTTAGGATTCAATATCGTGAAGGATTACCGTTTTAAGGAATTCACCTGAAGTTTTTATATGGATATTTCATCCTTAAGTGACACATTGAATTATATATCAGTTTGAATCATGGGCGTGTATCCAAAATTTATTTCTTTATGGAATGTTTTAAAATAGATTCATGAAATTGTCAGTGTTGTAAAATAACGATAATTTTTTTATAAAGCATACTATTATGGCTTTTGCCACAAAAATGCGAGTTATCAACTGGTCAGTAACTCGGATATTTCACTAGAAAAAAATATTACGACAGTTTCATGTGAAAGAATTGTCTCAATGTCATTAGTGCGAAAAGGAAAAAGAAACTGATTAATGGACATTTATACGAGGAAAAAAGTACACTTCATTTGTAAGAAACATTTTATTTTCTGCGTTAAATCAAATGTCTGATGAACATTTTTTTTCTCCCTAGAATTTCCCTGAAACATGAGTATGTGCTATGTTTGAGATTCTTTACGCATGTTAGCGGACTGTTCTCTTTTACTGCATTTTTTCCGCTTCTTTGGAATTTATGAATGAATAAATCAGGTTACGTGTTTATGTCAAGATGAAAGAAAATCCAAGGAAAAATACTGGGGAATTCCTTTTTTTTTTCATCCAGTTTAATTTCACGTTTCCAGTTATAATGTAGCTTAAAAAATTATAAAGCAGTGTAATATCCTTTTCTGCTATCTAGTTATGTTCCATTTTCTCATTAATTTAACCTAGTCCCTCCCTTTATTCAGTTAATATTTTCTCTTATTTATAGTCCTTATTCTCTGGTGATGCCGCACTATGAAGTCAATAGTCGGGCTCTTTTACTTGGCAATGTAGTGTTCCTATCTATATATATTATTTCTAACAGAGGTTTTTTTTTATCCCTTTTTTTTTTATCCCTTTTTCTCCCTTCATACATAACCAAAATCGATAAATGAGGTACCATTTTAAAGATTAAGATCCCCGCTTAGTGCGAATTGTTAATTTACAATTACACATTGTTTGTTTGAAAATCGAAGTATAAACATTATAAACAATTGTTCTTTAGCCTTTTTATTATACCATTATCAATCGCACTGAACTTTTAAATTTAAAAGTAGTTTGCTTTTACTATCATTCTGTGATTTATGAGTTTCTTTATTGGCAACATCCGCGTAGGTGTACATTATTCGTTTTGCATGGAAAAACCATATATATTATTTCTAGAAGGCGTTTTTTTGTGACTAAAACTTTCTCTCCTTTCATTTTTAACCAAAATCGATAAATGAGGTACCATTTTAAAGATTAAGTTCTCTGCTTCTGACGAATTGTTAATTCAGAATGACACATTGTATTGTTTGTATAAAAATAGAAGTGAAAATTGAATTTGGCCCTAAGGTTCTTTCCCTCGATGCGTCGAAACGGCACAGTCAAATAGTTTTTTTTTTGTAAATATGACGTTTTCCAGGAGTTTGTGTCATATTAACTCTTAGTATTTTCTACAAAGGTGTTTTGACGTGTACATATCTCATGTTCCCCTGTTTTGTCTTATGCTTCATATCCAATATTGTGGCCAAAGGCGTACCGTAACTGGTTTTATATTATCCTTAAACACTATTGTTATTTGAAAAATAAACAATTGCTACAAATGAACCGGTGGTTCTTCTTTCACCCTACCACAAACCACCAACCTCGCTGTGTAATTTATTTTATTTTAATCGCATGGGAAAGGGTCGAACGGGCCACCTAGTCCTATTAAGTTCCTTCATACATATATATATATATATATATATATGTCATCATTCATAAATAATTACTTAAAAGACAATCGTGGACCGAATGAGGAGATGAGAAGACAGAGATCAATTAATATTCGTTTATTCCATTATTAACTTCCTAGATCTCCACCATAATTAAGCAACCCACTCCATCCAATGCTCTCGCTAATACGTGCTCTCTCCCTCAGATCTCTGTGTCGACTAACTTCATTCCTTTGTCATTATCCCGCTCAAACTTTTCGGTGACTCAGTTTCGTATGCTCTAGAAAGATCTGAATTATGTAACGCTACCCCTGCATGAATAATCTCCCTTCAAACAAAATCCAACCGTCAGGTGGCGACCCCTATTGGTAACTTTTGCTATTAAAAACCCTTCTTCCTTATCCGACGATACTTTCGTGAATTAATAATATTTGATTGCCAATTCCCATTTTTCCCAAACAAAAGACCCCCCCC
Organism: Dolomedes plantarius; assembly: GCA_907164885.2. Taxonomy (NCBI): domain Eukaryota; kingdom Metazoa; phylum Arthropoda; class Arachnida; order Araneae; family Dolomedidae; genus Dolomedes; species Dolomedes plantarius. The sequence goes on from OU015495.1 coordinate 98,901,538, forward strand.
ATATTTTAGCCTTACTTATTCACACACACACACACACACACATATATATATATATTGTGAAGTCATGCCTTTACGGGGGTGCGTTCTCACGCCCCACGGACCAGCTGCATATTTTTCGAGGAATCCAATTCAAGTTCCCACCGAAATTTTTGAACACCTGGCGGATTAAAAGCGATACTAACAAATGCCGCCAGAGTTTTTGGCTTGAAAGTTAATCCCAGGCATAGTGGTTCCTCTAGCAAGCTGTGGGGGTAACTGTTTGGAAAACAGAAGCGCCGCCCATCATCGTCGTAAAGCTTCATCATCGTCGTAAAGTCTTCCTTAGCTCTATGCGACTTTGTCTCTCGAATGTAATAAAGTTTCGGCGTTAAGAAGAGCTGTCAGCCGATAATCTGCCCCCCCCCCCCCCCCAGTTTTGGGAAAGCAATTTCTAAGAAGACGACCGCCACTGAAGATTTCAAACCGAGAGATAGTCAGACTTGGTGTTTTTGAGGGAGATGCTCCATGTGACGCTTTCCCGAGCAGACTTGTTTTTTGGAAGCTCCTGTTATGACCATGGGTCTGGGAGCGTACGCTGGGACTCTGCACTTAAATTAATTGAATATGTTGTAATGATTTAATGTTTAATTTTTTTGTAAATAAATTTCCTTGTTAAGTTTATGCTTAAGGAATTGGCCTTTTCATTATAATTAGGACTCAGTCTTTCTTGGTCATGAATTCAGTAATAGTAATTTTAAAACAAGCCTCAGAGAATTGACTTAACAACCTATCGTGATGCCACAATATACACACACACACACATATATATATATATATATATATATATATATATATATATATATATATATATATATATATATATATATATATATATATATATATATACAGTCATACCTCGGTACTCGTGATGCATGAGGAAATGTGTTCTGATGGGTTTAATTACAAAATTTTGTTCAAAAGCATTATCCTCACAAGTCTCTAGCAAGCCAAAATGTGGACTTGTTTAGAGATCAAACAATGCCTCACTTCAGAAACATTTTGAAACGTAGGCAGGCGCAAGTTTCTCTTAATAGGTTTGTAGTGAAGCTCCCTAAATCTGAGTCTACAAGTGGTGTTAAGAGACAGAAAAGAGGGAGAATCCCTGGGAAAGTGCCTGATGTTTTATTCGAAGGAGACCCCTTCCAAGCACTAACCTATTTCCTTCTCTACTGTGCCCCTATCCCATTAGGCCATCAGCTTAATTCAGTACAGGTTGAGTGAAGATAAATTTCATTTTATTTTATCGAACAGTTTTTTTCAGATTATGTCTGTCAAGTTTAAAGATTTTGTATAAGAAAAACAACCCCTTCAGTTTATAGACTGCCCAGTAAAATGTGAAATTTCTGTTTTGCAGGAACGAATTAATTCAATTTACATTGCTCCTTTAGGGAAAAATTCGTTCGGTACTCGTAGTGCTTTCTGGAACGAATTAACGACGAGTACTACCGACGTGTCACTGTATATATGTATAGTAAAACGGCTTTGCATGCACGAATAACTTTAACGGACCGGTACAGGTGATGTATACACACACAGAAAATCATGGTCGGTGTAATAAACACTCTCGAGGAAAGAACACGAACACACTGAAGAGCTGGAGTACTTAATTCCATGGAATTATATTTCAAGACAACAGAGAAGGTACACAGAAATACATAGTTGAATGAAATGGCACAAGCTGACGACATAAGGTTTAACAATAATAGTAACGGACAGCCCAGAGCTGCCGGGGACTGAATATCGAATACGGTTACATCATAATTTAATTGGAAGCAATACGCGGACAAGGTACAGAGGAACGAGAGAGCGCGAGCCAGAAGGCAAGCAAGCAAGGCAAAGAGAGAATCAGGAAGGACCGAAAATCGCTGCTCAACGTTTTTTTTACCATGGGAGCGCTAGAAGTCTATAATTGTTTTCATTGGTTAGACTCTAACACGTGAGGGTATGATTCAACGTCGTAAGACTTTCCGGACAGGTGCGGCCTGGCGAGATAGAGGCGTGATGTTGACTCACGTCTAGAAATAACTCTACGTCGCATGCACTGAAGAGAATAAAATAGTCGGTTATTTTTTATTGAAATAGGGGCTGTGCTTTATTGATGTTGAAAGGAATTTAGATTACGCTTTAGCTTTTAAAAACCAATTAATAATGGTGGGGCGATTTATTACACACACACACACACACACACACACATATCTATCTATCTATCTATCTATCTATCTATCTATATATATATATATATATATATATATATATATATATGTGTGTGTGTGTGTGTGTGTGTGTGTGTGTACACACACGGATGAATATAAAAGTGAAAAACTCGTGAAGGTCTTCAAAAGTATGCTGATATTACAAAAGAAATACATAAATAGATAAAAGAAAAAAATTACAGACACTAGAAGAGAGTTTTACAGAGTAAATACAACTTTAAACTTCAGGATAACGATTTAAACGTTTAAATCTCCCGAAGAGAACAAAAAACGAAACGTTAACAACGAAAAAAAAAGTCATTTCTTTTATTACTTAAAAGGCACTTTAAAAATAGCCCGAAAAAGCGTATTTCCTTTTATTTCTGAGGAGGGACATAAAACTGGGTCAGATGTTTGTTTCTCAGTATTCGTGTTGGGAAAATCCTGAGAACTTCACATTTTAAGACATTTTTTTTTCTTTTAATCACACTTTGGTATTTTCAAAAGGCAGGGGGAATAACGGCACTTTTTTATGAGTTCCGAAGCACATTAAGATTATAAAATGCCCCAAAATGTGCTTTTACTCATTTCCTTACCATTACTCAACAGTTGTTGCCACGACGTGTTCGCTAATCATGTTAAATTAATTTCTTTCTTTCTTTCAGTCGCTTTTCAACGCATTTAGTTTCTGAATAATGCCACAGTTATGCCTCGTAGCCTGAATTAAAGCACAATTTCCGAGAAGTTTTTATGGATATATATATATATTGTTTTCCTTTTTTGTTTTAATTAGGAGAGCATCCATTCAAATAATCATAGCAAGCGAAAATACTTGCATAACGCTTATTTATAGCACATAAAGGAGTTATAATTTTGATGCGATTTGAAAATTTTAATACGATTCGAGAAAATTTAGTACATATAAACTAAATAAATATATATATATATATATGCTGATTAAATTTATTTACCCCAGTTCGGTAACAAATCATTTAGTCTCGAGATAGGGAAGAAAACTAGCAAAAGAATTTTATCACACAGTAACACTCTGTTTTATTGAAACAAAGTAAGGTTAGTGATATGCTAAATAGAAATGGTGTAGTTAAGTGCCATTTCTGTTATTTTAGTCTTCCATTTTATTTATGTGTTTTCAGACTGTAATAAATTCAAGAAAAATTTTCAAAAGGAAATCCCTGAGAATATTCTGATTTTTAAATCATATTTAAATGTATAAATTTTGCTTTCTCGGAACTGAACCAAGGGAAGCTCGAACCTTCAACTTGTTTTATAGAGGGAAGAATATACAGACTTTCTGGATGACACTGAATGTGAACATATATTTTCCCCATATTTTGATAAGCAGTTAAGCTTGAATTTTTGGGGTAATTTATTTAGATCGAAGTGTATCGCTTGAAATAATGTTTTTCTTCTCCCTGTTAACGATTAGCATAGTTACGATGAATTTTTTAACTGCGATGCTCAATTTATTTTTAGTAATTCTTTGGTTTTTCTACCACACTCTGTTTATTCCGATGGGAGATTTTTTCTCTCCTGTAGTAATGCAAAGCGACGCTGCGATAGAAACTTTCAGCACAGTGAAAAGTGGGTGGTTAATCTCGGGTTAGTGAATGCATTATTCAAGGTTTTTGCGTTTCATGTTAAAGCAGCTTTGATTTATAATAATAGGTAGTGTACTTGTAAGAATCCTATTGTGATAATAATTGACGGATTCATGAGTTGTTGCTTGAGTGAAATATGATAGTGGCGTAATAGCATCAGTTTTACATTTGTTATTTACACCTTGAATGACTATTCTTTCCCTATTTTTTATGCTAATTCTATCCTGTTTTCATATTAGTTCAGTCCTGAAAAAAAACAGATGTCACATTAAGCTGTTTAAAGAAGAGCACAGTAAAATGGCCGGAATGTAGAATGAGCTGATCAATTCCAGAATGAAATTATCTGTTTTTTATTTATCTTTAATGGTTTAGTCAATTAGCTGAGGACTAGTAGGATATTTACAATAGTGCCAACTACATTTTATTATTCTACCAGCGTGGTTGAATTCTCTACGTATCGTAGGAAGACTTTCCCTGAAAGCCGGAAACAACGAACTGCTAAGTTCACGACATACTAAGCGATTTGACCGGGTTAAAAATTATCGTTTCCATTATCTAACTATGTAAGAAACAGTGGTGGAGTAAGCATGTACAGAGCCTTTAGCACAAGCAAATTTTGAATCCCCCCCCCCTTCATTTCCTGAAAGATCGGATTTCCCAGTTTTCCATTTTTAAGCCCAACTAAATTTTGAGGAGTCTGTTACCGCCTTCAGGGTTAATCACTTTCTTGTTTCCATACAAAAAATGTCATCAAAATATTGATAAGTAGTGACTGATATTTTTAACACTGGCTCGGTATATAAATATTGTCATTATTTATCTTTACATTGCCAATAATTAAATATTAAATTTAATAATTACAAGATAAAAAGAACTTTTTATATACCATGCTTTTAAATTTTCTGTTGAATCATATAAACTTGACAATTCTATGTATTAATAAATACTTTTTAAATTTTTTTTGATGAATTATCCCATCAACTTGAAAGAAAATGAAGTTAATTGGAGGTTAACTTGCATTTAACTTTTCGTTCTCGTTCCGGGCGATAAATGGCTGCACCAGTCTACAAAACAAAATTAACTGAAAATAACTGAAAATTAATTTAATTCTGGTTAAAGATGGCTAAAAGTATTTAAAAAATGCATTGTCATCGTGTTCTGAGCTATTATAAAAGTTTCAAATGTCTAGCAAGTCGGGAAGTTAGTTAAAAATCGATTGCAAGATTTGTAAGGGACAAACACAAAAACAAACAAGAAAGTAAGTTAATAAAAACATGGTAAAAATAATTAGAACTGAAATAATAAAAAAAGGTTTTTCCTTGAAATTTGAAATATTTAGTTTCTAAGATTTAAGTGGGAATGGAAAGTACATATTTAAACACACGTATATATAAATTACTCGCTTTACAAACGTTATATCACATTGTGGCATTTTTCTTACTGTAAATTTCTAGGATATCAAGAATGTCTCCAAAATCTTACCCTTGTACTAAAATTTTTTGGAACAGGGACAAATTGTATGAGGAGAACAAGGGCTCAAAATACTCATTAAAAGCCCATTTCTATATTCTTATCTCGAACATACAACAGAAATTTTAGAATAGAATAACACAAATCGTATGTTTCTTAGGTAATAACACCGCTGCACATTTCTTTCTACTGTACTGTCTAGGCTTACACGACTAGTCTACTGTTTATGCTGCCCATTTGTTTTAAAGTCCATTTATCACATTATGGAATTCTTTATTATTTACCGTCATTTAAAAAAATCTATCTAAAATTCCTCCCAGAGTATATTCCCATGATATATTATTTTCATCAAACTATTTTCAAAACTTTTCATTTTGAGCAAATATTGCGTAAATATTTTCCTTAACACAAAAAAATACTGGGGGGAAAAACGCTTTCCCTTGAGCTGATTAAAGATTTTATACGTAAATTTTTTTGCCCTTTGGTGGGATAAAATGGGTTTATAGTTAAATATTTTATAAACCGTGATGTAAAATTAATCTAAAACCTTTATCAAGACCAAAACTGAAAAAAAAATATGCAAATAGAGCTATTGGTTCTGCAACTAAGGCAAGAAATAAACGTGTTTTAAAGTTTGAATTTAAATTTTTTTTTCAGACTAAACTTGAAATTGTTCAAGTTTTTTTTTATATATGCACAATCATCTTTATAGGAACATACATTGGAGGAGGAAAAATTATTACGAAAAGCGTGCAAATGAAAGTAAAAATAAAATATTTATGCCCCGGACCATCATAAAAGTGTGTTAGTAGGGTACTGCGTAAAAAGTTTCAGCGTAAACAGTCCAACAAACACGATATGGAAGAGCGTGCATTTTCGAGGATAGTGATTGACAAGTATGAGAAAAATTAATTTACTTAAGCAGTTCCTGCATTTCAAAAAGGGGACTGAAATTCACAGTTGGGAATTAATCGATTGCCTTGAACTTCAGAGTTTTAGCATTTCTTCAACCTATCAGGTAGTTGCGGTTCGTAGGCTGAATGCGATACTGTCATCTTCTTGCTTCAAGGGATTTGATGAAACCGGAACTACAGTAACGAAAGGCTGCAAATATCCATGCCAACGGTGGAACTTGAACCCAGAGTCTCGAGCACCGAATAACAGAGACCAGGCCATCCGGCCATTTCTTATGCAAAGAGAAATAAGGAATTTATTTTCGGAGGCCACCCTGACATTTGGAGGATCCAAGGGTGTCTTTGTTTCATCTACACAGCAGTTCACCTGCTCTGACAGAAAGTGTCAATTTTTCTTTTTGGAGTTTCAGTGGGAAGTTTTCCATTTAACCTTCTCCTAATGGGGTGGGATAGCATGAAAACGGGCCCAAGAGTGAATATATATATATAACCCTCTTAATAGCCGTTTTTACAAAGGGGTATGGAGTTTTCCGTTCTAAAGAGGTAATCGGAAAAATGGGCCCCTAAGCTAAACTTAAAACTATGACAACTATATGCAGAAATGAAGATCGAAACCCCGTCTGTCTACTTCAGAACCAGCATTCTGACAGCTAGATATCGGGGAATCTCATGCAGTGAATTCCATCCCTCACTAAACATAATAATCCAATGAGAGACCGTCATTGGAATCATTATCTATTGCTAAAGTTTCCTCATTATAAGATTTGGAAAGAAAGTAAAACAAAAGAGTCTAATCAGGAAAATTGCTTAAAAATATTCCTATATTTACAAAAATTTTCACTCATTTTTTTTTCTCCCGGGAATTCCCTTCCCGCTGTAATCTCAGCCGCAAAATTAAATTCGAGGAATATTTCACTTCCAGACGTAGTAAACAGGAAGAGCGGGATCTGCATCGCCTGAGGGGAGAAGCGGTAGCTTACTCTGTGTTCACCGCATCCCTCTCATTATTGAGTTTTCAAAAAAGATGCTCTCTTTTCTATTTCAAAACTCTCCAGACCGACATCGCCGGGAATCTCGCAACAAAAGAGGAGGCAGATAATCAAGCATGTAAAGAATTTTTTTTTAATTCTCAGCGGAGAAGCTTTGAAGACGAAGAAAAAAAAATGGGACGTATAAGGCTCAGATTTCGGGGAAAATCGATTTTCTCCGTCGAAAATACTCCGAAATGGGTGCACAGACATGTAATCACGAGTATAAATGTTGTCCATTGTATTATCTATATATATAAAACAGTTCCGTAACTGACTCATTCATTCACTGACTGACTGACTGACTGACATACAACGCACAGACCAAACCGCTGGACCTAAAGGGCTGAAATTTTGCATGGCCATTCTTCTAATAGTGTAGGGGTGCACTAAGAAAGATTTTTCAAAAATTCTTCTTAGATTTTTTTAAATTAAATTTTTAAGCTGTTTTTTAAACTTTTTTACGTTTGCATTTAAAATAATACATTGAGGGTTATAAAATTTATATCACAAAAAAGATCATAAAATTCCTTCAAAATGAAATTTTTTTCGAATTTTTACCTCCATTTCCTGATTTTTGGTGAATTTTTAAAGATTAATTTTTAGAATTCAATTTTTTAAATGCTGATCACGTGATTTCTTTTTCTTGTACTTTCAATAAATTCATCGTCACGTGCGTAACAACTAAATAGACAAAAAAAATATTTTTTTCTCTTTCTAATGCAGCAGACGATTGGATATTATCAAAAAAAAAATGCATATCCCTTACGATTTTTTTATAAATATATATATATATATATATATATTTTTCATCAATTGTATACACTGATCATCGCATTTATTATAAATATGTATATTTATTTTTTGGCATAAATTGCATACGTTGACCGTTGTATTTAATTTGAATGTACTCCGTAGCGAAGCGCGGGTTTTCAGCTAGTTACAGTATAAATTAAAAATTCTTTGGTAGAAGGGGGGTGTAGCCTTGTTCTGGCGATTGTAACTTTATGGTATTTATGCTACCGGGTAGAGACAGTAATGTATTACACCAGGGGTACTCGATCTGCAATCCACCGAGCTTTTATCTGCGGCCCGAAACACTGACACTCATTATCAGGCAGGTGGTTTTGTTAACGAAATTTAGAAAATGCTGAAAAATACAAAACTCTACAAAAATGTAACAACTGCTTCTCATGCTGTTCACATCAACATTTCTTTTGTAAATCATCCAATTTCAAATTGACATATGCAAAGAATGTATATAGAAATCGGATTACTGATTCTTACCTCGATGTCGTACATAGAGTAATAGCATTTAGCAAGTATAAACCTGATATGTCGAAAATTTTCAAAAGTTTGTATCAACATACAAGCTCATAAAGTAACCGAATATTTTTTTATAAATAAGAAAAATATTACTCACCTTCAAATAAATTTACCTCCATCAAAATAATCGCCAAAGGAGTCTAAACAATTTTTACAACGGTTCTTCAAGTCATCGAAACACTGTTTATAGGCGTTGGAACTAACCGTTCGCAAAATACGCGTAACATTTGATTTAATATCTGAGACGTTTTCAAATCTCTGTCCTTTCATGGCCATCCTAAGCTTCGGAAAAAGGAAAACATCAGCTGGCAATAAGTCGGGAGAATATGGTGGGTGATTTATCACTGTAATTTATTGCTTAGCAAGATATTGTTGTACAGAAATTGCTGTGTGGGGCCTAGCATTATCGTGTAAAAGAAACCATTGCCCAGAATCAAACAGTTCCTTCCTAACTCGCCTTATCCCGTTTCTTAATCGGAAAAGCACCTCCTTGTAAAAATACTTATTAATTGTTTGATTTTCAGGATCAAATGTAATAAAAAAATGCAAAATCCATGAAAGGACAGAGATTTGAAAACGTCTCGGATATTAAATCAAATGTTACGCGTATTTTGCGAACGGTTAATTCCAATGCATATAAACAGTGTTTCGGTGACTTGAAGAAACGTTGTAAAAATAGTATAGACTCCTTTGGCGATTATTTTGAAGGAGATGAATTTATTTGAAGGTGAGTAATATTTTTCTTATTTATAAAAAAATTGTCTGGTTACTTTATTGGCGCACCTTGTAAAATTAAAATCACAATCATTTTTAAATAAACACTTGAATCCATTTCGGATTTGAGTTTTATTTTTTAGATTAATACATTATCAGGTATAGTGTACTATGTTGCTGCCCGCGTAACGTAACGAACATGTGCATGTGAACCGAGAGAAAAAAAAAAGGTTCAGTATGACTGTATTACACTGTTAATTTTTATTCCAAACTTGATTCTTTTTCTATGCTTCAGTACTTAGTATAACTTTGAACACCCCTTTCTCGAGACGCGAGCCAAGAAAATGTGACGAGTATGCCAGTTAAGGAGCATTACGCGGCCAAAAGGCCAATCTAACCAACAACAGTAGAAGCAGTAGATGGGAGAAGTGAGCCTTGCTAGAGAGAGAGAAACGAGGAGCGACTCGGAGAACCCAAGCCAATTGTCTAGACCGGCCGATTCAGAGGAGAAATATGATTTAATTTAAGCAAATTAGCCCCACGTGGGCAGAAGCAGCTACCGGACAGTTGTGCTTTGGGTTGATGAATTGTGAATGAAAGTATGGTACTTGTGGTCCTCCGGTCACAAGTGTTAAATAATTTTAATTGTTTAAAAAGATACCATTCATGTGGCTTTCAGTAAGAAGCTAAAACATAGGGGTAATAAATCTTCTACTTGTTATTTGCGTTAAAAGTTTGACATCTTGCCCGAGAAACCTCAACAGCTGCAAAATTTCGCAGAAATTTAGATTTCTGTACAAGATACATTTTAGGAGAAATCGCAGAAATTATGGAATTTACTGTCAAAACGGAAATTCAGCGTACACATAAGATTATTTATTTTTAGAAATCGTATCAAATTTCCAATACTTGGGAAAAAGGAAACTTAATTCAAAATTAATTTCCATCAAATGATGCCAACGAATTTCATGTATATATATATAAACACATAAGTCTAATACGCTCCAAAGAACGCCTACATGATTATTTTTTTAATAAATTATCCTGATGATTTTATCACAACAAATAATGATTAGAATGATTTGCAAAAAAATTCGGCTAATTCAAATTTTGCGAAAATGGTATAGAAATAATTTTTTCAATCAGTGAAACATTTAAACAAATTTAAGCAATTGCAAATTTATTTTATCTAATTATACTAAATTTCTATACGCCGTTAGAGTGAAATGCTTAAAAATATGTTTCGAGGGACCAAATTTTCCGTTGACCATTTAAAACATTCTTTCAAAATTATCAAGTTCCTCAAATGTGTTTAGAGTATGTGCAGAGATTTATAGGTTCATTTCATCAATAGAATTTGGCCCGAAATTAATTCATTCACTCGAACCAAAAATATCAAATCTGCTTTTATCAATGAATATATGTTAGTGTCCCATTATTTTTGTGAGCGATAGCAAGTTTTCATTTTTGAACATTTAACATTTTTTACCTAGTAGCATAACTATTATATCTGATGACCTAATAATTTTTTTTCACGGTTTCAGAAAAAAAACAGAAAAATTATGGAATGCTTTTACTTATATTCGAACAATAAATTGCTAATCTTGAAAGTCAAGCTTGGGTGGTTTCTTTTCTAGATACGCGTTTTTTTCCTGTTACTCATATAATGTAAAAATTTTTAGAGAGATTCTAGTCTGCAAGTTAAGTTACTTTTTCAACAGATTCATCCTTTTCATGATGGAAAATTATGACTTTCTTAATATCTACTACTCTTTCTTTGTGATTCCCATCCATTGTTTCAGGAAACACGTCTTAGAATTTATCCAAACCAAGAAACACATTTAACACGAAGCTAATATATCATTCAGTTACTGTCACAGCAAACCAGAGAATATCTATAGACTTGGGATTTAATGCAGTAGACTTTCTGGTTTTAATTTTTTAAGCGCTGTAATGAAGCTAGATATAACTAACTGTCTTGTACATTTTTAAAAGTTTTAAATAAGGATTCTGGGTTAAGAAAAAAATAACGTTTCAGTATCAGCAAAACAATTTTTTAACGGATATTTATGTTTCGGAAACTTTTGTGACCCTTTTATAATGATACTTTGACGAAAAAAACAAGTAATTTTTTGTGTAATTTCCTATTTAATTTTTATGTTATTTCATGTAATTTATGTAGTGACTTATGTTAACATAAATTACTTAAATTACGTAAATTATGTAATTTATATTACATAAATTACATAAGTTTAATTGCATAACTTATGTTATTTATGTTAAATGTTTTATCTAACATAAATTACATAACTTCTGTTATGTAATAATTATGTAATTTAAACTCTTGTGACCCCTTTACAAAGATACTTTGAAAAGGTAAAAAAATAAAAAATTAAAACGAAAAAATTAAATTAATTCTCTATGTAATTTTCTTATACGTTCAACACTTTCCCTTGTGTAAAACTGAATGAAATTTTCTAAAACGTGTGGAAGAATAAAAAAAAATGAGAGTTCCTCACATTTCTAGAATATTTCGGTTGATAGGACACCCAGCTGAAAATTTATACTCGCCGATTCTAAGAGCCGTCTCCCAGATGGTTGTCATAGGCTTACGAACGTTAGAAAAAAAATTATGAGCCTAAGGCCAGCTGTGCAACAGACTCAAATTGAGTCGCTTAATGCATTTATATACGCAGGATCAGACAAAATGAGTAAGTGAGTTGGGCTCACTCCACTATAACAACGTAATTTTAGCTTAGTGTGGTAATACCAATACATTTTAATAAATGCCACAGTAAATTAGCGTATTTTTCAGACCACACCTTTTTACATAAAAAATCGACTTAAAATTGGGTTATGTCTTATGGTCTGAAGGTAATTTTTAAATAAAATGAATATTTTATTACATATATTTTATATATTTATGATTCGATACCTTAGAGCTGTGGTCCCCAACCCCCGGGCCGCGGAACGGTACCGGTCCGTGGATTAAATGGTACCGGGCCGCCAGCTTAGGGCCACAAGCTCAGGGTTCTCCTTGATTTAGCGTTTTAGTGAGTTAAAATCTTAAATCCCTTTATATTCATTTTTTGGTGTAACTGTATTTTATTTTGAAGGCATGTTTAAGTACAATTAAATTAAAATTATTAAATCAAAACAATCTAAAATGCAAACAATCAACGTCCCCCCCCCCCTCAGAGGGTCGCGGTAAAATTATCAAACGTTGACCGGTCCGCGACGATAAAAAGGTTGGGGAGCACTGCCTTAGAGCACAAATGTGCTATGTCCATTTTATCGCAGACTGGAGTCATGAGCAGGAAAACGAAAACAATATAGATGAAAATGATGTTTAATGAAATGGAATTATTTTTACTTTCTTTTAAATAAATAATAACATAGCTATCTTATTTTATTATTACTCGTTTTTGTCAAAATTAGAGTATATTATTTTCTCTTTACCTTGGAATCCAAAGCTACAAACAATAATGAAAAAGATTTTGGTGCAGTCCAGTTTTCAGCAAATGAAATTCAGTAATAAGTTAAATATTAGGTACTAAATTGTAGTCCGTGTCCAATTTGAACAACTGATTTCCAGTTCGAAGGTGCTACGTCCTTACATATTTTATTCTACCATGAGTAAATCGAAAAGTAGTTCAAGACTCAGAAAAGTTTTTTTTTGTATTTTTTTTACAAAGGTTACACATCATAAAATTAGTGTTGTTGTTGCTTATTCCACTTGACCGACAGCAACATCAGGTGAAGTCCATGAACTCGGGAGTTTTCAAAAGATGAAGAACCGTGCCAGGATTGGAGAACAGCATAAATTTGCCATGTTCAAAGCAGACCTAACAGAAGGAGAAAGAGAGGTTAGAATATCGTGCTGAAAGGCGTTTCTCTGTTGTATAAGAGGTGAAAGGACCTCAGCATTATGGAGAAAGTTTGGCTTAATTTTTTTTGTATTGCTTCTGGGAATGGCCAGGTTAGTGGCCTTTAGGACAGAAATTTTGAAATGCTTCCATTTACAATCAAAATCACTAAAGGACAAAACCTGACTCAGAAAACTGTAAGGAGGTTCTGTATACCTCCCAGTTGGCTTTTTTTTAATTCCAGAAAGTATTTTTGCTATTAGGGGATTTGTGAAAATGACTAAGCTCTATTAGGACTGGCGAGTGGTCACTCCCAACCGATTCCAAGACAGTCCAGCTACAACTTGAGAAAATATCTAAGCTGGTAAGCGCAAGATCCAAAGATAAAATTGGTAAACATCAAAAGACGTTGAGTTGCACTACTTGAGTAATGCACGTATCAAATCTTTACTTTGAGTTTTCTAAAAGTAGTAAGAAACAGACATAGCTCATTTGTGCTCTAAGGTATCTATATATTATATATATTTTATATATATTATTTATTATATATATTTTTTATCTTTATTAGGTAAGATATTGAAAATATCTTTATATACCTAAGAAAATACAAAATCTTCTTTTCTAAAAATAATCCGATAAATTTGAGGTGCGTCTTATGATTTTAAAAATACGGTACTCGTAAATTACTGGACTCAATTTGCATTTAGTGCCAACCTACAGGTAAATAACAATCATTCCGGTTGGGGCAAAATTCAGAATTATCGATCAACAAATAAATAAATATTCAAACAATGCTTGCAAGCCAGTGTTCGCAATGACTGTTTTATAAAAGAAGCAACTATTTGTGACGAATGGAATTCGATAGAGGAGAGTTTCTAATTCCGCTGGGCTTCTTCAGATGGTGGGATACTGGCTACGGCATTGGGACACCCGGGCTTGCATTCCTAACATGGCATACGGTCGTTAAGAATGCTGTGTACTAACTCTATTGGATTCGCTCACCGCAATGTTTACCTATGGAGAAAATGTGCCTACTATTTACAGCTACATAGCCTGAACTTTTCTGCACCATGCAACAGGATTCATTTTATAAATTTCGTCCACCAAAGGACGTTATAAGTGTTTAAAACACATTATACCAGATTTCCCCCCGAATAATCTAAATTTTAAAACACTGTTTGCATTAAAAAAATCTAAAAATGCCCCAAGGTGTAAAATGTAATCACAAGGCAGTATGTAATCACAAGGCCCTAAGTATCAATGAATACGTATGAAGAATGGTATTAGTATTTTAACCATGATTTAGTTTGTATAATTATCAAGAGAGCATTACGTCATGCTAGTTCGAAAATTTTTCCTCCGTAGCATTTGTGTAATATAAATAACAAATAAACGAAGGCTTTGAAAAAAAACAGTTTTAAAAAAATAGCGCTGAAAAGAAAGCAGATATTCATATATCAATGAAAGAAAAAGTTATTTTCGATAATCATAAAGTTATTGAACCCGGGCATCAAACTCTTTATCAAAATAAAACTCCGATGATCCTGTTCATGTCTTGAAGGAAAAACTGTTATCTGTTGTTAGCTCCTCATCCCACTACCCGCGCATTATTGAGTTTCCCAAAAAGATGCTCTTCAACCTGCTTTAGACTTCAGCTCTCGCTGAAGAGGTTATCCTCTCGGAAAAAGGGAGGCAGATAATTGAATTGAATAGAAGGAAGCATTTTTTGAAAACCAGAAGTAGTTTAAGAGCGAAGAATAAAGAATTCGGAGCTTCAGATTTGGGGGAAAAACGGATAAATATCGTGGCAAGTATTGTGTAACTGATATGAAGAGAGAGAAACCATTAAAAGAAAGTTTTTCTTTTTAAAAAATGGTGTTGCGGTAATCTTTGGTAATAGCAGTGTAATTGAATTCCAGAAAATGCTGCGTTTATTTTTATAATTTGTGAATTTTTTTCTGCCGGGAGAAGTATTAAAATAAAAAATAATCGAAAAATGGTTGAGTGTCTGGGTAACGAAGTCCTATCATTTGACGTGAAATGTTCATTGTAAAGAAAGCTCATTAATTAACTTACTATAAAAAATCTTTTCTGATACATTGAGATGGTTTAAAAAATAAACTAAATTACTGCAGTCGAACCCCCTTATAACGAACGCCAAGGGACCAAAGGTTTTGTTCGCTATATCCGAACCGTTAAGAAAAATGCCAGAGTTCACAAAATGTATAATTCATTAGTTGCAATGTCTATTAAATAAGGATGTATTTAAAAAAATGATAAAATCTATTAAAAATGATCCTTAATAAATTAAATCGACTAAAATCGATTAAATTAAACTGACAGAATAATAATTAAATTTCGTACAATAGGAAAACGGAGGGGCCAAAGTTTTCGTTCGTTATATCCCTGAGTTCGTTATATACTGGGTTTGCTATAACGGAGTTCGACTGTATATACAGTAAAGGGGAACGTAAGTTATTCAAGTAAATTTCATTCTTAAATCAGTCACGACAACAAAACATTGAAATATTAAAAATTCTAGTAAAATTTTACAAAATGTGATTCAAATTTCAATTCATAATTTTTTAAACGTCACCACTGGCCTACATAAATATATGGCAATCTTGTATTATTTACTTACTGCATATAAATTTATTTGTTCCAAACCAAATTTATTTTTACAAATAAATTTATAAATTTATTTGTTCCTTGACCAAAGTTTTCGTTCGTTATATCCATGAGTTCGTTATATACTGGGTTTGCTATAACGGAGTTCGACTGTATATACAGTAAAGGGGAACGTCAGTTATTCAAGTAAATTTCATTCTTAAATCAGTCACGACAACAAAACATTGAAATATTAAAAATTCTAGTAAAATTTTACAAAATGTGATTCAAATTTCAATTCATAATTTTTTAAACGTCACCACTGGCCTACATAAATATATGGCAATCTTGTATTATTTACTTACTGCATAGAAATTTATTTGTTTCAAACCAAATTTATTTTTACAAATAAATTTATAAATTTATTTGTTCCTTGACCAAAGTTTTCGTTCGTTATATCCATGAGTTCGTTATATACTGGGTTTGCTATAACGGAGTTCGACTGTATATACAGTAAAGGGGAACGTCAGTTATTCAAGTAAATTTCATTCTTAAATCAGTCACGACAACAAAACATTGAAATATTAAAAATTCTAGTAAAATTTTACAAAATGTGATTCAAATTTCAATTCATAATTTTTTAAACGTCACCACTGGCCTACATAAATATATGGCAATCTTGTATTATTTACTTACTGCATATAAATTTATTTGTTTCAAACCAAATTTATTTTTACAAATAAATTTATAAATTTATTTGTTCCTTGACCAAAGTTTTCGTTCGTTATATCCATGAGTTCGTTATATACTGGGTTTGCTATAACGGAGTTCGACTGTATACAGTAAAGGGGAACGTCAGTTATTCAAGTAAATTTCATTCTTAAATCAGTCACGACAACAAAACATTGAAATATTAAAAATTCTAGTAAAATTTTACAAAATGTGATTCAAATTTCCATTCATAATTTTTTAAACGTCACCACTGGCCTTCATAAATATATGACAATCTTGTATTATTTACTTACTGCATATAAATTTATTTGTTCTCTCGATAACTTCCAAATACTTTGGTAAGATTATTTCCCTCTTTATACAGTGTCAACCAGATTGATTTTAACTAAAATAGTATACCTGGAAACTGATAGCTTCTGTAACTATAACAGTTTTGTTGTATATTTGCAATCAAAACAATACTTAAGCAAACATTTGACGTCATACAAAGGCGATCAGGTTCCAGTGACCTTTTCAGGACACATCAGAAACGTTTGTTTTTAAGCAAACTTTTAAGTGGACAAGAGTCCTTCAAACTAATTTTTTTTAATTTTAAATTTTAATCTCTACACACAAAATGAGATTAACTAATATTATTTTTTATTACTTTGAAGAGACTTAGAATTCACAAATAATAATTTTGGAGCAAAATAAGGATTTTTTTTCAAAAAAGCCAGCATATTTCAAGATGCTCCATGTGCATTAATTTCCTTCTGATTTCTTCCAAATTTCTCAGATTTTTAATTGCAGTGTTTCAAAACTGTGCATCAATCTTTGAAACCATTTTCCAAATTCATAGACCATGAAATGAAATAAAAAGATACAAAAACAAAAAAATAACAAACAGATTAAAAAATAATTTATTTCTGACTTCTGATTCATACAAAAAAATTCAACGCACAGTTATGTTTATTAGTATAAGGTAAACCCACATTCAAAATTTTAAGGTTTTTAAATGATATGGGATGTGCATGGAGCATTTAAATTTTTTTTTTTAAATTAGGCCTTATTCTACCAATAAAATACTTATTGGGAACTATAAGTGTCTTCAATGTAGTAAAAAAGAATATTAATTATTCTCTTTTTGTATACAGAGTTAAATTTTTTTTAAAAGCGAGGTTGAAGGCCCTTTGTCCCCTTAGGGGGGTCCGGGACACATTAAAAAAAATTTTATTTATTGAGTTAAAATTTTGAATTTTTTGTGATGGTTAACCATATAATTTTGTAAACAAAAGTACATCATAAAACTTCTCATAAAGTTTAAAAATTTTTTTAATTTAAATTTTTTTTAAAAGGTGGAATAATATAAAATCGTTATAACTTTTTAATTTTGCATTTTTTTAAATATTAATTTTTTTTTAATTATAAATATTTAGAGTAATTTTTTTTTTAAAATGATGTAATTTATTTTTAAAAAATCATATTTTCAAAAGTAAATATTTTTTAAACTTGCTGAATCAAAATTAAAGTAAAATAATTGAAAAAGACATGTTTAAGGTTTGAATCATTTATCTTTAACAGTTCTTGACTTATAGCAATTTAAAGACGACAAATGGTGGAAAAAAACCATCATGCAGAAAAACGCATTTAAAGGTTTAAACAAAGATTGGCTGCTATTAGAATGTTGCAAAACAAAATATTAATATCTCTTATTCTAATTTTAACTCAATAAATTATTTCAATAAATTACTCAATAAATTACTCAATAAATTTCAATAAAATACACAATAATTTTTAAAAAATGATGTAACTTATTTTTAAAAAATCATATTTTCAAAAGTAAATATTTTTTTTTAACTTGCTGAATCAAAATTAAAATAAAATAATTGAAAAAGACATGTTTAAGGTTTGAATCATTTATCTTTAACAGTTCTTGACTTATAGCAATTTAAAGACGAGAAATGGTGGAAAAAACCCATCATGCAGAAAAACGCATTTAAAGGTTTAAACAAAGATTGTCTGCTATTAGAATGTTGCAAAACAAAAATATTAATATCTCTTATTCTAATTTAGATAGAAACATGATTTAAACGTCATTTTAAGTGCAAAAGAACAGAAAATATTTTAATGCAATAATGTTTTTTTCGAAAATTTCAAGAATTTTGTGTCCTGGACCCCCTTAAATTGTCTCCTCCCAAGTCATTGTTATAGTTTACTATCAGAAATGCGATAAATTATAGATAAAACAAATAATTAGATATTGGTTCTCAGAATGATGTTCGGCCGTAACACTTTATTTGCGTTAAAAGCTGGGATTGCTCCTAAAATTTGATCATAATGTGAAATTAAAATTTTCAATACAATTCAATTTATTTTAATGAATAGATGAAAACTAACTAATTCAGTTCATTTAATTAAAATCATGAATTACTGATTCAAATATCTTGTATTTAATATTCACTTTCGTTAAGCAATGATTTTTTGGTATAATTAACATTTTTGTGCGAAAGTTACACATTTGTAACAATAAAATGTTAAATAAAGTTCCCTCCTACCGTTTAAGGAACCTGGAAAACAATTACATTAACATAGTACGACACAGCTGGAGACGTTTCCAGATCTTTCATTTCTTTAATACTCCAAAAGTTGCATTGTTAAAAATTTCAGTTTGCCACCTCTTCAAACTTTTAAATACTCTTAGAATTCTAATATTCCCAGATTACTTTGAAAGCGATAAACTCTGCTACTGGAAGAAAAATACGATTTGCTCCTGAAATCATTTTCTAAATGGGATCATTTGAAAACTACAATGAAAAAAAAAATACACACAGATCTATATTATTATGCACCGTAATATTTTCGACGTTTATCCAATATTGTCTGCTTTGCTAAAAAAATTATTTACAGTTAAAATCGAATTATGTAAATTACAGGATGCATGTTCCTAACAATGGCTGTTGATTGTAGTATTTTAATGACGAAATCCGACAGATCTCCGACAGACTGGAAATAGTTCCCTTGAAAGCTAAATCTTAGGGATTAACATATGGGTATATTGCTAGTTAATATTGATATAATACGATAAAAGTATTAATATTAAATATTTTTAGTACTTTATTTATTTTAGTAAGATTAAAAGTAATAGTTTTTACATGGATAGACAGAAGACTAAAAGAGATTAATTATAAAATTTAAAAGCTCAAAATCGAAAAATATGACTGATTACTCAAAGAGACCACATACTGAATTGCGAGAGGTCCTATTTCCTAATTTGTGAGGTATTGAATCAAAATTAACCCCCCCCCCCCTGGTTTAAATAAATCGTCGTTTGAAGAAGAAGAAGCGCCTTATGCAAATGAGCGGCGCCTTTCTACTAGACGGGAATCCTCGTGGGTAGGGTACACGCTTCACAGTGAGAGAAAAAACTACGAGGCGAGATCGGACGGAGGCGAGCGGTGAACGAAAAACAATTGGAGTGTGAAGATCGCTTTGCCGTACAGCAGCCGGACATCATCAAGTTTACCGAAGACGTTTTGAAGTTAGCTTTCGTTCTAGCGACCTGGTGATAAAGTGAAGACAGAAAGGTTAGTGTGGCGTATGTACAAGCAGTGGCGTGGCTGAATTCTGGTAGGGTTTCCGTAATATAACTACCGGGATTAACACACGCGATAGATAATTCCCCGTTGCCTGCTAGCAATTGAGTACGGTATTTATGTAGTCTTACTGTGTTGTAATAAATAGTTTAGTGTAAAAAACCTCGTTGGATCTTGTTAAGGGTGAGTTCATTGTTTACTATATACATTACCTTAAGGGTAATGGAAACAGTGAACGTCACAAATTTATCAGTAAGATTTTATAAATTAATCATCATCTATACCTATCTTAGTAGC
This sequence comes from Dolomedes plantarius, assembly GCA_907164885.2. Classification (NCBI taxonomy): domain Eukaryota; kingdom Metazoa; phylum Arthropoda; class Arachnida; order Araneae; family Dolomedidae; genus Dolomedes; species Dolomedes plantarius. Next base: position 98,921,914 of record OU015495.1, read on the forward strand.
ATTAAATCCTCTAAGGATTTAAAACCTGTAAATTATGTTCATTTATCTCTACATTAATGTAAATCTTCCTAATTATTTTGTATTAAAAGTTGCGTTGAAAGGAGAGTTACCATAACATTTGGAAGCCATTTTACCCACATTTAGCGCTTAAAATGTCCTTTCATGCGGACACCACTGACTTTCATGACATCGCATCTTAAATCTGAACGTTGTGTGACATCATTTCAAGAAAACACTTAAAGCGAAACTAAAGCTTTCAAAAGATAGCTTGGATACAGTTACCTAAGAACCTGTTTATAACTCTTTCTTTTTATTAAAAAGCAGCACAAATCTGGGAAAAAGATCTAAAAGTAATTGTCAGCACTCTGGCCATTATTAAGATTATGATGTAAAATTTCCGTTTTGTTTTTAGAGAGAATATGTTTTTGGTAATAAATAAGATATTTTTAAAAGTTCGTATGATTTTGAGCAAATGTATGAAATTTTTACCCTACTAAAGAAACGCATGAAAACAATTTTCTGAACACTGAAATTTATGTGTGAATCACGTGATGCAAAATGCCAACAAAAGTCTGAAATTTGAAGTCTTGGTGATATGGATTGTAAGAAAAGCAACTCAAATATCTAAGTGTAATTTGATTGCTTTGAATGAAGAAACGTTTCACAAAAAAGTGAAATCAATTTTAGGACTTACATATTTCAACTTTTTCATATTAATATCATACATAAATACATTTTCAATATTAGCACTATGGTTCTAACGTTATCACTTTGAGAGACTCGCGTTTCTACCTTTTTCAAGTTCGCTGATATTTCCTGTAAAACAAGTTATTCAGCAGTGCCTTGGAGACTTTCAACAAAGGAAGAAAATGTTATAAGTTTTGTCAAAATACCTTGGCGAGTTTTTTTTTTAAATCTCGAAATAAGTTTCATTATCTATTTTATTAACTATTTCATTATCTATTTTATCTTAAACTAGATGAATACCCATGCTTCGCTACGGAATACATTCAAATTAAATACAACGGTTAATGTATACAATTAATGACAAAAAAGCCAAAATAAAAATATATAGACAAAATTGTAGAAAAAATAATGTAGGAAAATATTCAAAATAAATACCACGGTCAATGTATGCAATTAATTTGTATGTTTAATATCCATAAAACATATTAATTTGAATTAAATTCTTAAAAAACTTCCATCTCAATTAGTCTAGTGGTTAAATTTTATATTTTACCGTATTTTAATATATTTTTTGTCAGTTTATTTTCTTGTTATACACATGACGCAAAATTAATTTAAAGTATCACAAAAAGAATAGAAATCACGTGATCATCATTTAATAAATTACATTCTAAAAATTAATCTTTAAAAATTCACCAAAAATCAGAAAAGGGAGTTAAAGATTCAAAAAAGATTTCATTTTAAAGGAATTTTTATGATCTTTCTCGTGATATAAATTTTACAACCCTCAAATTATTATTTTAAATGCAAACATTAAAGAATGTTACAAAAACAACTAAAATATTTAATTTTAAAAAATCTGAGAAGAATTTTTCAAAAATCTTTCTTAGTTCACTCCTACTCTATAAGAAGAATCACCATGCAAAATTTCAGCCCTTTTGGTCCAGCGGGTTTGGTATGTACGTTATTTGTCAGTCAGTCAGTTACGGCACTGTTTTATATATAGATTTAAGGTGATATTGTCATAACTTTGTCAGATTTGCATTTTTGCCTTTATCTTATTTCTTTAATTTCTCAGGGCACGAAAGCAAAAAAAAAATCCATTCTGACCATTTCTGAAGTTTTTTTCTCTTCATAACATAACATGAAAATTTTAAAGAACTATTCCTCTTATCAGTTTTTCTACAAATTTTACAACATGTCTTTGAAAGAAAAATTTGATGTATTACTGGAACAACATATACATATTGTATGTATTTCATTGCTGCGATTTTGAAAATTTTATGCTTTACGAATACATTAAACGCATATTTCATGTACGAAATATGCATTAGAAAAAAAACCAGTTTGGCAAAAAGCCTTCTCTTCTAAAACACAGATTATACAGTGACCTAAATATTACAAAATTGCTCACTTTAAGCGTCCTTTTGCCCAAACGAATCATGTATCAAATCAACAATATTAAGAATTTCGAAACATTTGAATTGTTCTTAAATATTAATGTGGAAAGAGATTCTAGTTAGAATTTTCCCAAGACTTTATCACATTAAGAAAAAATAAGGTAAAATTTATTTTGACAGTTCAAAGGTTTACAGAAACACCGGGAATTATACAAGTCCTAAATCCTCCAGAAAAACATTTTTTAAGCCACAAAATCGAAAGAAAATTTATGGTATAATTTATTAAAGACATATCTGTTCATATCTTTAAAAATCCAGTCATATGAAAATAAGTGGATTCATGATATATATGATATTTATGATATTAATATGAAAATCTTGAAATATAAAAGTCCTAACATTGATTTCACTCTGTGACACGTTTCTTCATTCAAATCAGTCTAATTATACTTAGATACTTGGGTTGTTTTTCTTAATATTCTTATCACTAAGACTTCAAATTTCAGACTTTAGTTGGCATTTTGCATCGCGTAATTCCCACATAAATTTCAGGGGTCCAAAAAATTGTCTATATAATAAAAATCAACTTACATCTTTTCTTTCGTCTTTCCAGTCGCCAAAGGCCTTTGTGTTTTACGTCTTTTCAATATCAGAATGTCGCCCTGGCTGTTTAAAAAAAACAGAGCTATTACGGGAGTTATTCTTAAACAAATGAATAAGTTTGCATTTTGGTCTCAAAATAATCAGGGTTTTTTTCTGCAAATAAACTTACTTAAGTTTCACTGTGAATAAATGCCATTTACAAATAACATCCTTTATCAATAAACTTACACTGCGTCCTTTAGCAAAAAATTAATTGCCAGTAATGAAGTCATGTCCATGCTTATTGAGAGCCTGCAATGCAACCATATGCACCTGTGTTCAATGTATGCTTTAAAGTCATTAAGGCTGCTGTATACTAACCCTATTGGATTCGCTCAGATCAATGTTAACAAAATGTGTTTACTATTGACAGATACATAAAAGTTGATAATCCAATAAAAACTGTATTTTTAGATAGCCTGAATTTTTCTGCACCTTGCAACAGATTTCCTTTTATATATCACGTACATCAAAGGAATTTAGGAGCGTTTAAAACACACTATATCACATTTTATCCTCCAAATAATTTGTTTTAAAATATTTGCATTTATTTAGAAAAGCGGAAAATGCTCCAATATGTTAAATTTCTTTCTATATTACAATTAAAAAAAATAAATCTTTAAATCCAAGTCGATAATCCTTGGACACATTTTCTCCATAGGTTAACATTGAGATGAGCGAATCCAATAGGGTTAGTACACAACAGCCTTAAAATAAGTTGTATTACGGGGAGCAATTACTTATTTAAAATATGTTTAAAATATTATCGAGGTTTAAAGAATTTCTCGATTTTTGCCCAAATTTGAAGGACTCAAATATAAGTTTGCTGCTAAATCTTGCTGTAGTAAGTAACAATGTGTCAAGATCAATATCTTTAAAAACGCTTAAAAAATAATAAAATTATTTAAAAGTCATTAAATAAAAAGTCAATATATCAAAGCTTGAGCTTCAGTAACAGAGTTTTGTCTACGAGTACCGCTGCTGGCATGGGAGTTTGCAGCCAAACGCTTAGAATTTTCACTCTTAAAGTTCGGGTTACAAATCTCAATCATCATAGATCTTGTTACAAATCTTTTTTAATAACAATTCTATCCTAGAGTGGGATATTTTTGATAGCAGAAGAAATTTATTTTTTGGCTAATGACTGGCGTCAAAATGTAGCTCAAGCTATATGGTTTTGGAATCGGCTTTAAACTGTGGCCCCCGGTAAATATAGGCCTCCTGTCGCAAAACATGACCGTAGCGCTTCCAATCAACCAACCAACCAGAGTTTGAGCTACATTTCGACGTCAGAGATCAGCCATAAATAATTTCTGGTGCTATCTAACATTCCCATTCTAGGATAGAATTGGTATTAAAAAAGATTAGTAACGGTTGGATTTATTGAAGTTCTGTTGTAATAAATGGGGACTCGGAAAACAAAATTTTAGTTTCTTTATTTTATACTTATTTCGTGATGATTCTCTGTTCGGTTGTTTCTATTTTATATTTCAGATTTTTATGTTTGTACTAAATTAATTGCTCTATTTGCACATTTTGATTAGGAGTCCTGTATTGGTAAGATGACGTCACACCTATCGATGAATTGAAAAATAAAGAAACAAGTTGCGTTGAAATGTAGCCACAGAGATTACCCAGTTCCAGGAGACTTTCAGTTGTATCGTATATTACGTTCATTATTAAGTTAAGATAAAAGAACGCAACTGTTTTAAGCCCCCCCCCCCCCTGAAATCTCTCGGCTGAAACAGAAATCTTCTTTCAGCAATACTTTTTTATATTTAAAATAGTTTGCCAATGTGTTTCTACAACGCCCCGAAAAAAACGGAAAGAAAATGTTAGAATATTTTTGAACGATGTCAAATCGATGAAAAACTGTGGTCATCAAAAACATTCATTCCGTGTCAAAGAAAAGTCCTTTTTCAAATCAACCAGGAATAATTATTTATGCATCTTCAGTGACGATTAACACGAGTGGATTAAATTTATTAAAATTATCACCAGAAAAAGAAACTTCTTTTCTTTGCAATTTCGTAAATAGCTTGATTTCTGCGTACCTCGTGCATATTGGGTGACACAAAGGGATACAGACCACCTGTAACGGGTACGGGTGTCTCTTGCAGGATAATTCTGAAGTAGTTCTGATTGTCGATTAGCTGGCATTTTGGCGACATACGAAACGCTAACGCTAACGAGTGGCGTTAATTTGATGTGAATAATTTGTGTATGAATGTGGTGTGAATGATATATGTACGAGGCTAATTTACATAACAGTATTGTGACACATGTGATGATGTTTATGATATCAAAAATGTGTATGACGCTCGTGTGAATGCGAGATGGAAAAAAAAGTTATTGTCGTATAAATAACGTGCATGACGCTAATTTCTATGATGATAATGTGGTATGAAAATAGGTATACTAATGTGTACAACAGTAATGTAATACAAATGAGGGGTATTTGACATTAATGTGTATAGTGATAATGTATATGAACAAAATGTATGACGGTAATTCGATATACGTAAATAATGTGTATAACGTTCATGTGTATGACGGTAGTGTGATATGAATAATGAAATGACGCTCATGTGGTATGAATAAGTAGTATATCGCCCATGTGAAGGACTGTAATGGGATTTGAATAATGTGTATAACGCTGATGTGTATGACGATTATAGGATATGAATAATGTGTATAATGCTCATGTATATGATTGTGTGGCATGAATAATGAGTATAACGTCCATGTGCATGACGGTGATGTGATATGAATGATGTGTATAACGCTAATGTGTATGACGGTAATATGGTAAAAATAGTGAGTATGACGGTTATGGGATATGAATAATGTGTATAACGCTCATGTATATGAATAATGTGTATAATGCTCATGTATATGATCGTGTGGCATGAATAATGAGTATAACGTCCATGTGCATGACGGTGATGTGATATGAATGATGTGTATAACGCTAATGTGTATGACGGTAATATGGTAAGAATAGTGAGTATGACGGTTATGGGATATGAATAATGTGTATAATACTCATGTATATGATCGTGTGGCATGAATAATGAGTATAACGTCCATGTGCATGACGGTGATGTGATAGGAATGATGTGTATAACGCTAATGTGTATGACGGTAATATGGTAAGAATAGTGCGTATAACACCCATGTGTAGGACGGTGATGTGATATGAATGATGTTTATAACGCTAATGTGTATAAAGACCATGTGCAGGGCATCTATGTAATATGATTAGTGTGTATAACTCTCATGAGCATGCCGATTATGTGATATGAATAATGTGCATAAAGCTCATGTGAAAGACGGTTATGTTATAGGAATAATGTGTATAACGCTTTTGTGCACGACGGTTATGTGACATGAATAATGTGTTCGTTCATGTGTAGGATAGTAACGTAAATAATGTGCATAACACTCATACGTATTACGATTTGATATGAATAAAATGAACTCTGGTGTACACTTCAGGAGTCAGCTTGAACTCCAGTTCAGCGACCCATTACAAACAATAGAAATCAGGGAGAAATAGAATAGCCCTGGAAAAACTGTACTTAACGAGTTTCGATTTATAAACAGTCATGATTATTAGCATTCATATTCTAAGAACTCGATTATTCATAACAACCGAATGCGGAAATAAACAAACCAAAATACAAACAATTTGAAATTGCCATCGTCGTGAATGGATCCGTATTATGAATGTTCCGAAAACGAGAAATAAATATAATAGGATTAACCACGATCATACTAACCCCAAAAAGGGAGAGAGAGAAAAAAATATTTGATGCATAATTTTTTGAAATCACGCGAGTGTGTATGACAGGTCTTAAACCCGGACTGTAAGCCCCGGATTTATTCATGGCGCTTTGCGGTTCGAGATGGAAAAAGTCCTTATTTCGCGAGAGAGATAATGCAATCGCGTTCGGGGAATAAAATATTCATCACGAGTTTGCAAGAAAGAAGAACGTCTGATGCAAAAGATTAGATAAATGACTAATGGCGTCTGATAGGGTGACCATTTTTATGACCGGTTCGAAGGAAAGGATTTAATCAGATTTATGCAAATACCAAGAAACCGTAAAATTACAACTAAGGGGGTGGGGAACTTAGATACGAATTATTTAAAGATATCACAGAAAATTGAATTGAACTGCGCATGTTAATGTATATATGACATATTAATGTTATGCGCATGTTAATGTATATAGACAAACAAACAAACACACACACACACACACACACATACACACACACACATACATACATACATATATATATATACCATATATTATTGGCGAAATCCCCTTTCACTATGTCAGGATGTAATATTATATCTTAAACAACAAGCGTTTTATAACACACTAGTTGGTACCCGTCAAAACATGACGGCTAGATAGTAAATAAATGTACTAATACACAAATTATACTCAACACATCATTGCCAAATGTAGAAAATCCTAATAATGCACAAAACAAATTAATGTGTTTAAGCGGCCTCGTTCTTAGTGAGTATCTAAAGACAGATTTAAAAACGTCACTGAGCATGCGCAGAAAGCATTTTTTTTAATTTAAAAAATTGTAAATTATCGCTAATTGAACAACGCGAAATAAACAATTTTCATCAGGTTTAATCTTATATTTCACAAACATAATTATCATAAAAATAAAAATGGCAGAGAGAGATCTAGAGAGACACTTTGTAATAAACGTGTTTATCATTAAAACATGTCACTGAGCATGCGCAGAAACAGTGAGTTTTTAATGCCAGATTGAAACATGTCACTGAGCATGCGCAGAAATCAATTTTTAATTGCAAATTATCGCTCATTAATAGAAATTGCGATTACAAAAACCAAATTTGACAAATCTACAGATTACTATCTTTTGTTTAAGACCAAAATGTATTAAATTGATGCAGTAGTTTTCTCTCACGGATTGTCCAAAAAGTCAGCTTAGCAACTTAAATATATAGATTTTTATTTAACATTCACTTCAATAACTTCAAATAACTTCATTACATTTAAAAACGCTGTCTCACTGGATCTCGTCAATATCCATATCTATAAAACAACCTCTCGTTATTGCCATCCGAGAGCGTGACAATAAACTTATACTTAAAAGTCGCACGCAACAATAAACTTATTTTTACAAGCCGCTCATGGAGTTAAAAATTGGGCGATTACATTCGGCCTTCCTGGCTTCAAAATCCTCCTCGGCTGCAACAAAGCTTGAGAAATAAAAAAATAATAATATACAATTTAAATTCCATCAGGATACCGCAGTGGCTTACAAATAGTCCGTTTAGGTTATTTTGTTGCATGTCTCTCTTCCTCTAGCTCCAATAGCACCACTTCTGACTAATCTGGGATCAGATTTAGTAGTTACTTTCTTGACATCACATTCCTTATTTCCAATTTTTTGCTTGGGCTGTTTAAATACTTGGTCCACAGTCATTTCATCTTCAAATGTAACAAAGCAGAATTGCCTCCTCTGGTTTTTCACCTTGTCAAATGGAAGCTCAACTCTTTCAACCTTTCCATAATGTTCAAAATAATTACGAATATCTGCTTCAGTCATGTCTGATTCAAGATCACCAACAAAAATTTTCTTGATATCAGGCCTGACTTTAGCACGCTTAGCTTCAATTTGTTTACCTTTAATCGTCTGAGGAACATTGTGAAAAACAGCATCCATCGAATTTCTACTCCCAAATACAACAAATGCAAAACCTCGAGATCGTCCGCTAGATGGATGTTTTGATATTAACTTCTGTCACCTTACGAATTTAGAAAAATATTCTTTAATATCCTTTTGATTGGTGTCTCTACTTATTCCCCCAATTAAAAGTTTCTTATCCTCAAACTTTGAAGAACAGTTTTTCTGTACATGTCCACTAACACAACATTTTCTACAAATAACGGGTTTGGACTTAGGGCAGTCTTTAGAAATATGCCCATAATCAGAACAATTAAAACATTTTGGTTCTCCTTTTTCATTACGTTTAGTGGTAAATCCTTTCCTACTTCTATAAGGCACATCACCATCACTTTTTTTTAAAGTGATGTCCAAAAAGATAAGAAATAGATCCAAAATTATGAGAAGAACGCGGATGAGGACAATTATTCTGAAAGGTGTTTGTTTTACCCTTTTCTCCCCTCTTTCCATTTCTCTGTTCTCCGTGAAAAGTTTTTATGTTGCCTCTAACACTTTCATACTCATCTAATTTGTCAGCAAGATCATTAGCATTTACAAATTTGGACCAGTCATCAATAAAATGGTTTTTGACATCATTAGAAACTTTATGTTTTAACTGATCAGTAACTCTTTTAGTCCAATAAAATTCATAATTTTAGGCCTCCTATCCATTCTTCAAAATAGTTACGTAATTCGAAAAGTCTTTCCATGTACTTTCTGGAGTTCTCTGATGAAATACAAACTTCTGTCAACATTTCTCTGCAGTAATAACTTTTCAGTAATAACGCTGCCTCACTGGCTCTCGTCAGTATCCATATTTACAGAACAACCTCTCGTTATTGCCATATGAGAGCGCGACAATAAACTTATGCTTAAAAGCCGCTCATGGTGTTAAAAATTGGGCAATTACAATATATATATATATATATATATATGTGTGTGTGTGTGTGTGTGTGTGTGTGTGTGTGTGTGTGTGTGTGTGTGTGTGTGTGTGTGTGTGTGTGTGTGTGTCTGTCTGTGTGTGTGAGTGTGTGTGTGTGTGTGTGTGTGTGTGTGTGTGTGTGTGTGTGTGTGTGATAATATTATTAATAACCTATAATCGCCCTTTCTGAAACTTCCTTTCTCATCTGGTAACCTTTCCGACTCTTTGGCGAGATGCTTCGCCTTTCCATACTAACTTTCTCCGACAATTCTGGCAACCTCTCTCTGACCTAATCGAAGTGATTAAGATGTGCCGCTGTGTTTCGTCAATAAACTTCAGTTATTCGTCATGATTTTGAATCTTTTTGTTACGGCCTCGATTGCAGTATTTTCAGGATATGACCATTCGGGTGATTATATATATATATATATATATATATATATATATATATATATATATATATATATATATATATATATATATATATATATATATATATATATATATATATGTATATATATATATATATATATATATATATATATATATATATATATATATATATATATATATATATATATACAGTCTTACCTCGGTACTGGACGTTTGCTCGATACTCTTCACACATACTAAAACATACATGAGACGAGAAGGCTCCCCCGCGTCCTGTCTCTCCGGACTAAAAGAAAGACCGAAGTAGGTTGAATCACAAAATTTTGTTCATGAATATCACCCTGACAAAGCTCTAGCAAGCTGAAATGTGGTCTTGTTGAGTGATCACACAATGTCTCACATCAGAAACTTAGGCAGAAACAAGTTGATAAGTGTGTGGTGAAACTCGCTAAATCCGAGTCTACAACAGGGATCGGTGGTGTTGGCAGAAAGGTAAGAGAAAGAATCCCTGTGGAAGCGCCTGATATTTTACTGGAAGAAGACACCCCTTTCCTCCTCTACTTCGCCGCTATCCCTTTAGGCCATAAACTCCTTCCAGTACAGGTTGAGTGAAAGCAAATTTTATTTTATTTTTTCTATTATTGTTTTGAAATATGTCTGTCTGGTTTAAATATTTTGCATCAAAAACAACTCCATTCATTTATAAATTGCCCAGTAAAATCTGAAATTTCAGGTTTTAAGGAAAGAATTAATTCAATTTACATTAATATAAATGGAGTCTGGTCCGATTACACGAACATGCCCTATCTGGCTTATGCAATAGGAATTGTTTCGGTTCTTTAGGATTCGGTCCGATTAAGCGGTAGTCCAATTACCGCCCTGTGATATCATCATTAATTCTTCGGAGCTCTGCTATATTAGTCGTGGTTGATGCAGTTCATGGCCGATGGTAATAACACGGAAGACTTATTGAAGTTCAATCCACATTTTATTGAAACACATCTTCAACCAGTGCTCCAAGCCCCTAACCCTAAGGCTGTAAGCTATTTCTTTTCACGGAGAGGACCAACTCACGTCTATCCTCATAATCGAATCTTCTATGGTCTAATTCTTTTCATGCCCTAATTCTTTTCGTGCTTCTAATTCTTTTCGTTCTCATCGAAACACGCGCGATTTCAACATCTACTTGGAACATTCTAGAAACTTCGCTGTTGACGTCATTTCCTCCGCCGATTGCACTCAAGGTTATGAGCTGCTGGGTCTGAACATGGACAAATATCGGCATCTGTTGACTCTTTCTTTTCATTACTGGCTAATTTCTCATTTATTAATTATTAATTCGTACTTTTTCCCTTAAATTTATCATAAATTAACCTAATTAGACCTAGTTAACGTCCTGGATATGACTCACACACACACCCATATATATATTGATTGATTGATTGATTGATTGATTGACAGGAAAGCAAACCATGATACGCGTTTGCAATTTGTAAAATACATTACAGGATATGATAGACACGATGGAAAGTCAAATGGGTGGCAGTGTGAATACCATATGAAATAGTATTAAATAGTAAGCTATGAGCAGAATTATGTCCGTTTAATGACCGTTTCAGTCGTATAATTTTCCTGCTGGGAAAAATCTACGACTTATTCAGATTTATTTATTTTATTTTATACATTTTACAAAAATTTTAAGTTACTAAGTTGCATTCAGTCACTTGAAATAATTTCAGTAATGTGATTAACAATAACATAATTATAAATATAAGATTGGAAAAATTAAAATGCAGTAAACCCAATTAAAAATTTTATTGTGTTAATAGGAGTGTTTTTAATTTAATATTTAAGCCTCTTAACTATATATATATATATATATATATATATATATATATATATATATATATATATATATATATATATATATATATATATATATATATATATGTATATGTGTGTGTGTGTTAGTTTAGAATAGCTGACATTCCTTAGAGGGGCATAAAACCCGCGTGTCAATAAGAAAAGTAACAACTATGTTAAACAATTTATAGGAAATTACGTGTAGGAAAAAACTAATTCATTTTCATTATAAAGAGATTATTGAAATCTCTGGAAGATATTCATCTTTCTCTGCAGCTTATTCTCCTAGTACAGCGTTAATCTTGCGAGACATTTTGGTTCCTATTTTCAAAAGGTGACTCAGCAGCATTTATCTAAAGGTTAAATGTTCCTTTAGTTGCTGATTCATGTACTCAGAAGTTCATTATTTTTAGATCGTAGACGAATAAATAGCTAAGACTGTTTTTATAAACATGTTTTTTATCATTCATGAGGAATAAATAATTGTTTTTGTCGTTCAACCTACGTAACACATATATCTTTACTTTTATAATGAGTGCAGATCTTTATACATTTTCCCTTTATATGAATCCAAGGTTGAGTGTTGGATGCATCCTTCTGATAGAATTCCTCTCCTTTTCCCTTAATCATATCTATTTATATTCAAAACGATATAGCTTGGATGTATAAGAGGATATTATAGGTTTAAGTTTTGGATTTAATTTAACCGCACGAGGTGGTTATATCCTTAAATTGAAGAACCTTAGCTGATGGTATTTAAGGCTTCTAATATGAAAATACAACGTTTTAGTCAAATATTTTTTATGAAGATATATAGCCGAAAGTCCTTCGTATTTCCTTACTTTTTCATTAATCGAAAACCTGTATACAGCAAGTAATAATATCATTTCCAAATAACATGATAGGTCTGAACTTGAGATGTCGAGCATGTTAAAAATGCAACTTTATTATTCACCAAATAAATTAGGATAATGCGTTCAAACCTTAGGAAGCAGGTTTTTTTTTAATGTGGCAGGCACTTGTTTCGGACGGTAGTACTTCTCTGACAAGGCCCATGAAGACCCGCGAAGTTTTGCTGGCTACTTTATTATGGGAGCACCTTTCGTGTAAGCCACCATTGCTCCCTATTGAAGGACGACACGGAAACGATCAGGCCTTACTCGAGATTTGAACCCAAGCCCACAGCGGGGCACTTTAGGACGCTATACTACGTAACCACTATACTATGCGGGCGGCACCTTAGAAAACTTGTACGAGAAGATACTGAAATCAAACATAATTGCATGCAAGTTTCTATTTCGCATTTATTTTATTGAATAACATGCACCCGTTGAATTTAATCACGAGTTTTTTATAGAGCTTATAGGAAACTACTTGTGTATTTAAAGTTTATTGACAAACCAGAGACTTTAAATTTTGAAACAAAGGAAGAAAACTAGATGCGTTGTTTTGGTGTTGGAATTTACGGTTTTAGAAATGTTTGGCAGTTTATCGTACATTTTCAGAATCAAAGTATTTCAGAATTGGGGGCGTTCATATTCACCAGTTTTTCTAGCCTTACCTATAAGAAGGATTAGATTTTAATTTCTTATTGACCATAACGATTCCTCCTTTTCGATTCTAAACTGAAAAATTCCTTTTATGGAGACTGAAAATTTTTCTTTGCGTTAGAGGAACACCTCTATTTCCTTTATATGGTGGTTTCTTCTTAAAAAATAGTTTGTTTTTTCTACTCTTATGAGACTGAAGATGGGTGCTTAAACACGGATACGATAAGAAAGGGCTTGATTTTAATAACTTTAGTTAAGCAAAAATAAAAATATAGATATACTCGTATGTTTTCACTATCTCTCTTTGATAACATGCAAACAATATCATACAAATTGTATCTACAAACTCTATAGCATATATCTGGGGCTTGCTATAAGAAGTGCGTAAGTCAGTTTTTTCCAAGATGACTTTGTTTGCTTATGTCTCTTTAAAAAAATATTATTTTCAATGTAAGAAGTTCCCAAGTTTGTCCTATGCTTTAAAAGCGTTTTCTAAACCATTGAACTGAACTGGGTACTTCTTACATTGAAAATAATACACAGCCCAGTCATATTAATGTGACCACCGCCTACTTTTGACGTCAACGTTAAATAACCAATCGCAGAAGGCACGTGTCATCAGCAAATTTGGTGGATATATAAAGTGTGTTGTAGGCATTCGGAAAACATTTCAGTTCTTGCAGTCATACAGAAACGGAGCGATTTATCCGACGTCCAAAAGGGCATGATCATTGGCTTTCGGGCCAAGGTGGAAGAATTTCCGAAACGGGTAATTTTGTAAACTGTTCGCGGGTCGCCGTGGTAAAAGTATACCGTACATGGCAAAATGGCACTATCCAAAATCAGCGACGTGGCAAATGTGGTGCACCACGGGCCATAGATGGCAGAGGTGAATGACGGCTGCGGAGATGCGTGCAACCGTTGAGCAACTGACCGTCCAGATGAACCAAGGGCCTACCAACAGTGTCTCCACAACGACGGTTCAGCGAACGTAGCTGCGTATTGGCCTCCGCAGCAGACGCCTGGTTAATGCACCTATGCTGACTGCTGTTCATCGGAGACGAAGGCTGGAATTTGCACGCCAGTACCGCAACTGGACTTCCACTGAGAGAGGCTTTTTCCGATTAATCACGTTTTATGCTCCATCAGACAGATGCACGTTGACGTATATGGCGTGACACGTCTGAAAGCAAACACCCTGCAACAATTGCCGGAAGGATCCAAGCTGGAGGAGGGAGCATTATGGTCGGGGGAATGTTTTCGTGGTATTCTCTGGGTTCACTCTTCGTTGTGGAAGGCACGATGGATCAACACAAGTATGCAAATATCCTTGCGGACCATGTTCACCCCTACATGTGAATTGGTTTTCCTCAGGATGATGGCATCTACCAGCAGGACAATGCGACGTTTCATAAAGATCGCAGTGTACGTGCGTGGTTCGAATTGCACCAGGAGGAGTTTACCGCACTCCCTTGGCCAGCAAAATCCCCGGACTTGAACCCAATCGAGAATCTGTGGGACCACCTCGATCGGGTTGTTCGTACCATGGATCCTCACCCGCGTAACCTAGCGCAGCTGGCCACGGCACTGGAGTCGGCATGGCTCAATATCCCAGTGAACACCTTCAGGAACCTAATTGACTCTCTTCCTGCACGTCACGCAGCGGTCCGGTCTGCGAAAGGTGGTTATTCTGGATTTTGACAGGTGGTCACATTAATGTGACTGGACTGTGTATTTTTTTAAAGAGACATAAGCAAACAAAGTCATCTGGGAAAAAATGACTTAGGCACTTCTTATACCAAGCCACAGATATTACAGTAACATTCCGACTTTAGCACAATTACAGATTTGTTAATTCTTTTAAACAATTATTTTTTAAATTAGTCACTCTACAAGGAATTATGGTCCAAGCTCAAGCTCCAAGTCGTCCGATACAACGCCTCTTCTAGTAGGTCTCAATAAATAAATAAATAAAGATTCAGATCTGGCAACACATCAATTCCTATTCTTCATTCGTTTGAAAATGCTTTCAGCCTGTGACAAATAGCGCATCCTAACTCTTAGAGACATGCTTGTCACAGAATAGGTCCTCTATTTTTTTAAGCGAGCGATAAAAAATAAAAAAATAAAAAAAAGAATATATAAAGTATTGTGGATTTTTCAACTATGTATATGGCGAAAAAAAATATGAAGGACAGAAAACGATCCCAAAAAATGGATACTTTATTTATTTATTTTTTTCGCTTCTGAATCTCCCTTCATCTTTATGCATAGGGGAATATGCGCCATTCCGCTCGAAGGACGAGAGAAAAAAAAAAGAAGTGGATGGGGAGGGCTTGCATTAAATTAAAATGTTCCTTTGACGGCTGTCCACAC
The DNA here is from genome assembly GCA_907164885.2 of Dolomedes plantarius. Classification (NCBI taxonomy): domain Eukaryota; kingdom Metazoa; phylum Arthropoda; class Arachnida; order Araneae; family Dolomedidae; genus Dolomedes; species Dolomedes plantarius. The sequence goes on from OU015495.1 coordinate 98,937,471, forward strand.
ACGTCGTGAACTCTCGTATTCATTTCGATTGTTTCGGGAAAAAAGGGGTATCCGAATGCTGGAACTTGGACGCGGGCCACGTGGCTATCGAAACCCCTGCCAACATTTCTCTCTTCGCAATCATATCGTGTTCTTCCCATTATATTGCCATCTTTTCTTTTTTTCTTCTTTCTTACCGAAGTCAGTTGGATCGCGTTCTCTGCCGGAGTCAAGGGGTACTCTGGGAGTACACAAAAACAAGACAACAACAATGGCAGGCGGCGATCTTTGGATTTTGATATACAATGGCAGACGTCGAGAATAGCAGGCATTGTCTGGATTGCGTGATATATTTACTCCAGGCCGTTTGTTTGTTGCGCGGGAGGATGGTACAGTGGGGAGAGGAAAGAGGGTTTTGGGGAACGCTGCTGCTGTTAGCGGTGCGTTAGACTGCGTAACAGAAAAAGGCCCCACCGTACACTCTAGGTACGTATGTCTAAAAAAATATAACTGAAATTCAGACTGTTAAAACTGTTTAATCCTGCTCCGTCCTTAAATCTTGAACCGATCAAGTCCCTATTTAAAATAAATACTACTCTTTCGAACCCTCTTGTGTTAATCCCTTGAATTTTAGTAGATATCATAGCAAATTATCATCTTGCGTTTCAGTTGTTTTCTTGGGATAACTTTTCTTTATCACTTAACAACCTTAATAAATTTAAATTAATTTTTATTTTTATTTATTTATTTATTTATTTATTTTTTATTGGGGGGGGGAGGATGGTGTACGCTGTTCAGTGATGTTGTTGTTGGTCACTTATCAGTGAAGACATTCGCACTTTGACCGCGAAAATCGTAGGGTTGCTTTCAATGGGAGCACCTTATAGGTGAACCAACACCACCCCCTCGTGTCACCTCAATTCTGACCGATCCCCCCCCCCCCATGGGCGACATCTGGAAGGCTTGTTCCTGCTCCCACCCACTGACTTCATAGAAGGACTTTCGAGTCTATGGATTGAACGTGCCGGCAGCTGGCCTAGACACAAAGGTATTTAATGGTGTTCGTCGGGATTCGAACCGAGCAATCCTGGTCACAAGTCCAATGTGCAATTTTCATGATTGGTAAACTTAGTGTGGGTATCATCAGGGTATCGAGGTCACTCTCGGATATTGTCTTCTCACTTCCAGAAGCGCTGATGCTTTCGGACTCCTTTTCACTGTCGCTAGACGCATTGAGTCATATTTTATAATTATAAAATTATGTTCGTTTGTCCGAATAAAACCATTATGTTTACTTATAAAGTTCAGCAATAAACGAGACACAGATGCTATTACAAAATGTCGACAGAAATCAAACTTACTTACAGACATAACAGCGAACAAATAATTGTCAAAATTTGCAATAATTTCCATGTAAAAATGTTTCCGATATAATAACACACTCTAATATATTGATTTAATCTTGGCGTCAAACGATACTGTAAGTTAATTTTAGAAAAGCGTTTACCGATAGCGAACGAGACATTGCTTGCTGATTTTTATGATCGTTCGCAAGTTTGCGTACGTTATACGGGTTAGCGATGTCGGGGGAGAGGTTTTGCGCGAGCATAACATACGTTCGTATACATAAGGAGGTTACGTTTAAATTGATGTCATCTACGACCAGATTATAGCCTTCCTGAAGGTCGACGGCATGTTATTTGCTTCAGAATGGGTAACCATAAAAACCTTTTTTTACATTTTCGCCAAGGAAGAATAAACGAAAAATTTTGTGTATATCAAGTATTGTGCAATACAGAAAGAGACTTCAGTGGACTTGCTTAGGATTTATCCGACCTTAGTAACAACAATAATGAAAACATAGAGAAAAGGATGAAAATTTATAGCAGATGAATGTCTAAACCTCAATAACTCACTTCACAACTGAATCCAAATCGTCGTTTGTAGTGGTGTGATGAATGTCGCTATTAAATTTTGGGATAAATGTAAGACAGTACAGGATGAATCCCTCTAACTTGGACTGAGGAGAGAACGGGGGTGGGCAGCTTCATAGAGCACTGCACCCACCTTACCTTGTTTCAACAATAGTGCGATGACGTTGAGTTATGTCCCTTTTTGTGGACCTTTTACAGACTGATATCTCTGAATTGTAATGTATGTCGTCAAACGTATAAATATTACTATATGTGGATATGTAAAATGATGTTCGCCCATCGATAACGGCAGCTTAGAGCTGCTGTGAATGAACCCTATTGGATTCGCTCACCTCAATGTTAACCTATGAAGAAAATGTGCCTACTATTTACAGCTACATAAATGCTGATAATCCAATAAAAAAGATATTTTCAGATAGCCTAAATGGAGTTCAGTTTTTAAGAGAAAATCTTTAAATCCAAGTCGGCAATCCGTGGACACATTTTCTCCATAAGTTAACATGGAGGTGAGCGAATCCAAACGGGTTAGTGCACATCAGCCTTTATACCACAGGCGATGAACAATGCTCTAAAGAGGATTATGCCACTATTCTTTGATTTAGAATGGTTGTAGAATGCTATAAATTAGGTATCTCATGAAATCTTCAGATAAAAATCCATGTTTAGGACATGTTAGAGAAGCAATCAAGTTCTCCTGGATCGGAAAATAACTAGTTGGGATTTAATGACTGGCCTGCAATAGATTAGATTTTCTCTCACACCTTCTACAACCCAAGCAAATGCGCATATGGGTTGCAATTGAGACGAAAGGCCACGCAGCGCATTATTGGATCCAAGTTTATGACTTTACTTCCGAGAGTGAGAGGGCCGAATACGGTGTTGACCTTCGGTACCGGAGTCTGCGGGTTTGAGTTCCACTTTTGGCATGGACGATTGTAGACGTTCAAAATTGGCTCTAGGGCCTGTTCACATGGAATCCGTCAGCGTCAGCGTTACTCATATTGACATATTTAAAACCAATCACAGTCCTTAACAATTTCGTTGCTAATCGTTTGGATGTTTGTAATTGGTTAAATGTATTTCAATACGAGTAACGCTGACACTGACGGATTCTATGTGAACAGGCCCTTAACCCCTTAACGATCGCATAATTTTCAAGAAAACGGTAATAAAAGTGTCTATTTTTTCCGGAGGACTCCATTTATTTCTTGATCTGCCCCATCTAGTTTTAAAAAACCACCCCCAATTACATTATAAATAGTCTTGTACTGCCATCTGGTAAATAAAATAAGAAATAAAATGTTTTCAGGGTAAATGAAGTGGATTGTTTTAATCTTTTTGGTGCGTTATTTTTAAACACCCCAGCGCGGAAATATCACAGGCACGAGAAATAGAAGGCGAAACCTCACCCCGTAATTTTGACGGGAGCGAGAAAGAAGGGGTTAAGCTATAGGTCCCGGTTGAATTATCCCTCGTGTAGCAAAAATTGACCGTAGTGCCCTAAACCAAACCGGAGAGTGATAATTGAGATCTATAAACTCGGGTAATTACTCTCTCAACATCCAATTCCTGAGTAAATAACTGACTGAAACCTCAAAAATATAGAATAAACTATAAATAATTCTTTTAAATTTCTAATGTATAACTTCTCATGGCACAAAACGAAACAATCACTAAGCAGCGTACGTCACGTAACTGACGTGAACATAAATTTTCTCAAACTTTTTAAGTCATTTATTTTTGTCTCTGTACCACTTCCGCTTCGAAATGGAGGTATAGCTATACTGCAGTACTATGCTCTACCGTAAAAAAAAATTATACCGCCACATGTATCATTGGAAGGATATTTCTCTATGCGTGGAATGTTTCCAGAAAATTGCCCCACGGCATCCATATTACTCTACGTTACAACTGTACAAAAATTGCTGTGAAATATTTGATAAGATATTCATTCATTCATTTATTATTTCGGAGGTAGGTTCCGGGGGAGAAAACTCTCTAATAGTATTCGGTACAGCAGTTGAGGAAGCGAAGCAGAAAATCATATTCCCTCGAAAGCTTTTTTTATATCTATTCGTATAGGAGAAATAAATGGAAAATATTACGAGTTCTGAGGGAATTTGTATTCTGAAAATGCTGTAAAAAATAGTTGAATTATGTTATTTAACTCCATGCATACCTGTCAATGTGTGTGTGTGCGGTTTATAAATGCGATAATGAATAACAATTCGAAGAGAAACTTCAGATTTGAGATAAAAACAATACAAGGAAAATATGTTCACAAATTCCTATCTAATTGACATTTTATAAAGTCATTTTTGCTTTTTTCTGTTTCGAAGGAAAGCCTAACTTTTCCACACATTTCACAAATAATTCTACCAGGAAGTACATCAAAAGTCTGCTTTAGATCGTATAGGAAAACCAGTGACTGAATCAGCACACAAATTGTCAAATTTCTTCGCTATAATTTACAGCAAACGATAATCTATATGTATAAAACAATTAAGTATAACAAGAAAATATAACAAGAGAATATAACAAGAGAGCAGTGCAATGAAATATAATAATTATGTTAATCATTCATGTAATAAAATTTTAAGTATGAGTAACTTAATTTGAATGTGTGTTTTCGTCTCTTTCCATTTTTTATTTTTCTTTGGGTCCCCAACAGAAGTTTGCCCCAGGCCCCGTAAAGTCTCTGGGGAGCCTTGCAAAGTATAGACAGAATATCAATGGAATGGGGCCTTTTGGATAGATGTGTAACGGTATACGATTTGAGAACCCGACACACTTGCCTAACCTTGAGGATCGCGCCGAACATTACCTAAACCTGACGTTTTGTACCGTCATAGAAATTTGGCGGTGATAGCGTAATGGTCTAGGAATTTCCTGTGCAAAGGAAAGGTTGCAGTGGCTGAATTTCAAAACGCTGATGTCTACCATGATACATCAAACTATTTCACAATAAAGTATTAAGAAGTCTCTTTCTTTTAGCTGCCCGACAACGCACCTGTTCTCAAAGAGGATTCGTCTTGAAGACATAACTTGCTTGGCCTAAAGTTCCAACCTTCCCTCTTCGTACGTTACTGAAATGAACAGTTGAGGGTGAAGGCATAATTAACTAAATATACCACTCATCAGCTGTTAGCATTGCTACAGAATGAATGAAAACAATGTCCAACAACATTTTACCTAAGCCTAGAGGAGAACTTAGACCGAAGAAAACAATCGTAATAATTGTAGTAAGAAATCTGATCCAAAATCAGCCCAATAAAAATGTCAATTGTGGGCGTTTGTATAGTTTGGCAACATGGTGAACATTTAGTAGTTCTAATGGGCGCTCCTGTATAGCACTTGGAGAGACAAACTGTGCCATGTATATTGCTTAAATAACCTTGTAAACAAACACAATAAGTTTAGTCTAGAATAGGGATGTTTTATTTTAAATTTTCAGTCTAATATATACTGATAGGAAATGAAAAGAGAAAAAAAGGATTAGAATAAGTAGAAGATGCGTGAAATGTATGGGATCCCTAAAATAAATAAATTTATCCCCTCATGCAGCGTGGCTGTTTGTACATATGCTTCCTATATCGACCTTTCGTTGCAACGGAGAAGGAAAGGGGGGTTTAAAGAAAACGTTGGAAGTGATAAATGCGTTAGGAGGCAGTTAGAAAATTAGTTGGAATCCGTCCAAAGTGTGCTGTCACATGTGGTTTCGGATAATTTTTATAAGCCGCCTTCTCTCCGGGCTTTAAACATATTATCATCACTACCACTGCCACTCCCCCCTCCCTCTCCCGACCGACGACAATATAAAAATTCTTGCTCGGAACAGCTCGCCCAACCCCTGTCTCCGAATAAATGGTTTCAAGGCTGCTGCAGGAGTGTCCATTAAGAGTCGTCCCGAGCTTTTCATTCACTCATTTTCCGCATTTTTAGGAGAGTAAATAATTCTCAGCTCTCGAGATTTTATTTTCCATTGGAAAATTTAAGATTAATGAAAGGATGAAAACACTTGTTGCGCCGTCGTCTAGCCCGGGAGAGAGCGAGAAATTTCGGGAGCGTCTTTGTCTTGCATCTGTTTTGAAGGTCTGAATGTACGTTCATCGGTGAGAACAGGGGCGTCTGCACTGAAGCAGTTTGTTTCAAGTTTCCTTAGCTTGCTCTAATGTATTGGAATGTTTATTATTTCACAATATTTCGACCAATATATTTAGCCTGTTTAGCGACGATAAGGACAAACTTTTAAAAGCAATCAGTGCATGACGCGAGATCAATATACGGGGTTCCCACCTATATGCGTTGCACCTCCCCCTTAACTTCTAAACCAGCGGTTCTCAACCTGGGGGGCGTAGAAGAATTTCAAGGGAGGCGTGAGTTTAAAAAATATAAATAAAAAGTAAAACTAACTGTAACTTACTGTACTCAATTTTGTGGTCACAATGTAACCGTAACGTATTTTCGACACTCAACTTTCTGAACATGAAGCTACAATGTCAGAAAAACATTCTGAAGACTTATGATGCAGTTAAGGGTTTCGCAAAGAAGATAGCTCTTTGGCAACGCCATCTTCAGAGTTCAGAGCCAAACGTTTCATCCTCTCCAAGATTGAATGACCTCCTCGATGATAAAAAAAATCTCCCATTGCAACAGATAAATGTATTGAAGGACCTTATATCAGGGCATTTGGTAGGTAGCATTGCAAAATGAAATGACAGACTATTTTCTAGATATTAGTTCACAGAATTGGGAGTTTAAGTTAACAAGAGATCCTTTTAAAATCGACGTGGATGTACTTCCTGATAATATTCAGGAAAAAAGCTTTCGACCTAAAATGTGATTCTCAAGCAAACGTGGAATTCGAAAACATGGATGCTGAAAATTTTTGGTTACGTTAGTTTCCTGTTTCCCAGAAGTTGCTTTGGAAGCTTTGAGGTTGTTAGTGCAGTTTTCATCCACATATCTCTGTGAATCTGGATTTTCAGCATTAGCATACATAAAGTCAAAATATCGAGCAAAGCTGGACGTTGAAAGTGACCTGAAGTGTGCTTTGTCACAGTTACAACCTAATATTCAAAAACTTGTCAATGACAAACAATGCCAGACCTCTTATTAATGTTTTGAAAGTGACTGGTATTACATTCCAAACTCACCTAGATCCTTGATTACTTCAAATATATTTGATCTGTATTTAATTTTTTGATTTCCTATGTTCTAATAACAATACTATGTTCCAAATTAAGATATGAGTAGTAATATTAAATTTTATGTATGAAATTATCTATTCTATATTTTCATTTAATAACCAGCTTCAGTTTCAAATTTCGATCGTACTACTGTATTGACCACATATCGCTCACTCCTCTCGACACCGTCATATCTCAAAAATCGACGATTTTTAGTTATGCTTGTTTTCAGTAGTATATCCCTGCAAGATAGTTATATCTCACCACTCAATATTTAGCCACTAGAGAGCAGAATTAAAATTCATTTCCAATACATTTCAATGTACTTTTCAACTTTTAAATCACTCCTGAAAATTCTTGTTTTTCGAGATATGACGTTGTTGAAAGGAGTAAGCGATATGGTGGTGGGGGGGGGGGGGAGGCGTGACCTCACATCAGTGTTTAAAGGGGGGTACTGAGCCTGAAAGGTTGAGAACCCCTGTTCTAAACGGTGACAGCTTAGGCCATAAAGTTGGTGTCTAGGCATAATAAAAAGGCTATGCGCTACTCGATGAGACAACTTACAATGCCATCTATCGACAAATTTTGGAATTAGCATTTTTATTTGAAAAACGGTACTAAATATGGAAAAAAGTCAATTACAAAGCTGTTAAGCATCATAGATTTAGTAAGAAAAGATACCTTGCGCACATTAATACTCAAAACAAAATGTGAAAAATGAAGATTTGTTTGGTCCTGATTTTCAACACTATGGCGTCGTGAAACGCGAGCGAAGCCCATTGGACTTCTTCTTATGGGGACACATAAAAGGGCAGGTATATGCGACTCATCCGCCAACATTGTAGGATCTTCGACGACGTATTACTGATGCTTTTGCCTCCATAACACCTGCCATGTTGCCCAATGTGCAGCGAGAAATCCAGTCCAGAGTGCAAACTTTTAAAGTGGCTAATGGTGAGCATTTTCAGCAACATAGATCAACACAGACAACATAGATTTCAGCAACAAATGATCCTGAATATAGGGAAGTGTCTCAGTTTCTTTCCTCCACTCTTTATGACATGACAATTTTCGAAATCGTGACCAAACAAATGTTCATAATCTACATTCTGTTTTAAGTATTAATGTGCGCAAGGTGTCTTTTCTTACTAAATCGATGATTCTGAACAACTTTGTAATTGACTTTTTTCCCATATCTCGTACCGTTTTTGATATAAAAGCACTAATTCCAAAATTTGCCGATAGATGGCGTTGTAAGTTGTCTCATCGAGTAGCGCATAGCCTTTTTACTATACCTAGACACCAACTTTATGGCCTAAGCTGTCACCGTTTAGAAATTAAAGGGGGTGTAACGGATATAGGAGGGAACCCTGTATATGCATGGTCCATTTTAACACTAGAAAGACGGCTGCCGTCATTTTGGCGATTTCGGGCATTGAGAGCTATGTCTGCATTTATGTCCTCATCATTCTGAAATTTTATGACTTTTTTTCTAATTTTATGCGAAATATGCACACACATTTACAAAATTATATTCGATAGTAAAGAGGGGGAGAAAGTGTGTTGTATACCTACTAAGACTGAGAACCGTCGATTTGACGGCAATATAGAAAACAGGTAGAAATCTTCAAAATAATACCGGAAAAATGTTAGTTACTTTTCGTATCTTCCCCCTTTTGCAAATAACAGAAATATTGGTGTTGAAAAATAAGCATATTTTTACGGATAAACCATACCATGTTGTCAGCTCGACATACGTGCATAAAAATATATGTAAACTTATACTAATTTATTATTTATTGGTATGAAATAGTTCAAAATTTAAAGTATTTAACCTTTTTTAAAAAAAATTAAATATTTTAAGTTCTTGATTTTTTTTAACCGTTAAAAGGACGGCGTTCAGTCTTTTTATTAAGAAGAAAATTCACGTCATTCTAGTGTTAAAGACCTCATTCTAGTGTCAACTCGAATAAACTTTTATTCACTTTTGAAGCTTTTTTTTTATTCCAACTCCCGAATACATACATAGCAACAGAAACTTCTCAAAATTATCTTCATAATCCTCTCCGATCTACACTGCTGGCCACCCAAATTGCAACACCAAGAAAGACAAGAGATATCACAACAAAATTTATTTTGTAGATAACATGTTGACCAAGTATCAAATGATTAAATTTATAGACTTCTGTGAAGTGTGGTTCCTGCCAAAATCAGTAGCCAGAGTAGCCGCCATTGTTGGAGATCACCACTGCCACACGCCTCGGCATTGATTCAAAGAGACTTTGGATGAGTTCTTGGGGTACAGCAGACCGAGCAGCTTCCACACGTTGCCAAAGTTGATCTGCTGTGGCAGCTGGGGATGGAATCTGGGTCAATCGTAGAGCAACCATGGACCACACGTTTTCTATCGGCAAAAGATCCGGAGAGCGAGGCGGCCAGGGAAGCAATTCAATCTGGCGATTGACGAAGAACCGTTGGACAATGCGTGACACGTGTGGTCGCGCATTATCCTGTTGAAATATGGCTGTGGGCAAGCCCTGAAGGTAAGGAAGGACAACTGGCTCCAACACCTCGGAGATGTAGCGCTGGCTGTTTAAAGTACCGGCAATGCGTACTAGAGGCGTGCGAGAGTGATATCCAATACCACCCCATACCATAATACCCGGTGCAGGACCAGTGTGGCGGTGCATAACGCAGCTGTTCAGCATCCTCTCTTCACGGTGTCTCCAGACTCGAATGCGACCATCGTGGTGTGGCAGACAGAAGCGTGACTCGTCAGTAAAGACAATTTCATTCCATTCTGCCGTCCACATCTTTCTGTCATCGCACCATTGGCGGCGGAGACGTCTGTGGTTCTGCGTCAAGGGTAGACAAGGCAATGGACGTCTTGCGGACAAACCACTCTGCTGTAAACGTCGTCGAATGGTACGCGCAGACACTGGATGATGCGTTACAGACTGCAAATGCTGTGCTATGGTTCATGATGTGACTGAGCGATCCGCCACTGCCATGCGCACAATTTGCCTGTTATCACGTGAAGTGGTGCGCTGAGGTGGATGCGATCGAACACGCCGGTTCGTCGTACCCTTCTGCATCCAACGATCACATATCCGCATTACAGTTGTTTGGTTTCGTCCAACACGACTACCGATTTCCCTGAAAGATAATCCACAATCTCGGTAGGCCACTATCCTTCCTCTGTCGAACTCGGATACTTGAACAAAAGATGATCGCTGTTTTCGACGAGGCATAATTGATCGTTTTTTGAAAAAACCACAAGAAAAACACAATTGCCGAACTTGAAATCGTCGAAATCTCCAAGCCTTAAATAGCGCTTTGAAGTGGCGCCACAGGCGCGCGTGATGTGCGTCTGCGCTGAAATTCTAATCATTTGCATATCTCACCTCCGTTAATGCATGTTGTAAATTTCATGTTATTTGCATGTTTCCTTCAGGGTGTTGCATTTACAGTGGCCAGCACTGTAGTTTCATTTACGATTCCGTGGCCTGGTAACTTTTTTGGGGGAAAAATAAGAAAAAGTTGTACGGCATGAAGTCAGGATCTAGGGGTTACAGAAGTATGCAATAATTTTTTTTTCTTTTAATGTTCCCCCAACAGCGCATATTACATGGTGACATGCATTGCCAGGAAGCAGTTGCAATTCACCTCGATGAAAGCGAAGACTACGCCATTTCCTTACGGTTTTTTGCATCAAAATTGGTCCAAATTATTGAATTATAGTAACCCAAACTGTACGTGTTGCTTCATACTGGTACATGACTTAATGATTACCTCTGTCACTATACATATACTAGAGATGCAAGGGACGCCATCTGTCCCTAAAGAAACTCTGACTTTTCTGAATTATTTAAACCACTTTAAAACCTGTAAAAAGGGGCAATGGGTTTTCTTAGTTTCACATAGTTAGCAACATAGCAACAGTGGTATCTGAAAAAGTTCTTCGGCCTCAATACATGAAACGGGTGATGCTGTTCGTGACAGTCGTCACTTAGCCTCTTATGTGAATTATTTGCAATTTCACAAATTGCCTGCATATATATATATATATATATATATATATATATATATATATATGTGTGTGTGTGTGTGTGTGTGTAAGTAAGTAATAATAACACCCCACCATTATTAACTGTTTCGCCCCACCTTTTTTACTTAACGCGTATTCTAATTTATTCTCTTTTCAATAAAGAACAGTCCTTTTTTCATATTGCAACAAACAAGTAAACAAATTAACAAACTAGTTTGTTCCTTAAGGCACGCGCTGAAAGTCAGGCGCCTGTTATTCAGGATGATTCAGAAACCACGCGGTTGCCATCGCATATTCGGAATCTAGAGTTACGGCTCACCTGGTCAAGTCGGATGATCGGCTCTGGTCAGTTAAAGAAATCATAACACCTAGCGTCACGTTAGCGCCCCCATGGTTTAAAGATGGGACAGAGGATTTTTGCGCACTCTGCTTCATTCTTCCCTTGCCTTGCTCTCTTGCTCTTCTGACCCGCGTTCTCTCGTCCCTTGTCCGCGTACTACTTCCGACAACTCTACGATGTAAAGTCTGTATTCACAAGCCCCGGCAGAAGATACCGGTCGCATTGCTATTGTGTGTGTGTCAGGTTGTAAAGGTACCTGTGCTTTGTTGAATAATTTTTGTCTGCAGAATAATCCGGAATAAAATAATATGCGTCGCATCTCTGTTCTGTGTGTTCATAAATGCCTCTCCTCTCTGTGGTTTTACCTCCCCGATGTGTCAATGGCTCTCCTGAAATAGTCTTCATCTCGTCCCTCGGTGTTTCGACTACAACATGTTTGTGTTTCATCTCCTCTACATAGTTTTAAGTTAAAGTTTATCGTGCGTGTAAAGCCGATATCATTATATATATATATATATATATATATATATATATATATATATATATATATATATATACAGTAAAGCCCCGATTATCCGCGGAATTGGGTGGCAAGGGCAACGCGGATAGCAAAAATCGCGGATAACCCGAAAAAAGTCTAAAAATGAGGTGCAAACACGAAGCAAAAAATATTTCAACATTAAAACTATGTTTTATTCTTCAAAAACAAAACAGCCTTCTTTAGCAAATTTTTTGAGTCAAGCTGTTTACGTACGTGAGGCACAAAAATATTTTCAAACCATTCTTGAAATATCTTCTGGTTTATCCAACCCCCTCCCCCTTTTTTTTGGTTGAACAACGACTGTAAATAATAATCAACAGGTAAATTTTTTACTCTTCTCCACTTAAAAGACCTCAGTTTCTTAGATTTACCGATTACAAGAAGCTGAAGTTCCTGACTACCCGCAGCGTTGCTGCAAGGCAAGATTGTAATTCTCTCCTTGCTACTTTTGTGACCTGCCACTTGATTTTCACTTTCAAATGCTAAAGTCGTGAGGGAAGACAATTCCACAAATGCCCTAATTCATCAGCGTTATAAATTTGTTCATATTACAGATCCTCAGACAGCACAAATTCTTCAAAATCAAGTTGAAAATCATCAACTGCTTGTTGATCACCACTCAACTTCTCCCCGTGTAGACCAAATCTCTAATTCCATGACGTTTCTTAAAGCGATGTAACCAACTGGATGAAGCATCAAAATTTCCTTCCAGGCCTAACAAATCAAAAAGATTTTTCCATTAGCTGCAATGGTAGGACTAGACATGGGGGTGCCCTCACTTCGCACCTGAGCTAACCACTCCGCTAATGCCGAGTCAAGTTCATTATAGGTGGATTTCTTCATTGTTTTTCGTTATTTCAATCCTAGAAACACTAAACCTGAGCCCTGACAGAGAACATAAAACACGATTGATCTCTAAGCACGCTTACTGTCAACTGAGACCACTGGCAGGCCGAGAGAATGCATAGAGGGGGAAGGTTAGTGAATTTCACAGAGTGGACTCGCCCGCTCGGGTCGTCAAGGTGAGTTATCAGAGAATGTATAATATAATTTTCGACCTTTGCACTGTAGGGCCTATTGTATTTTCTTTGTTGTTGGCTTGGATTAAAAATTAAAATTGTTTTTTTTGAGGTTCGTAATTAAGAAAGATTTTCGAGGCACTCACGGATAATCCGCACCGCGGATCATCGGGGCTTTACTGTATGTGTATATATATATATATATATATATATATAACTGTGAATAAATCGGAATACGTGCAAAAGCTGACTGTGTGTAATAATGTAGTAAAACATATAAATGTGACGTAAATTTATAAACAAATGGCCACATTCTTTGGCGCCATATGTTTCACTATTTGAAAATGACGACTTTCGGCGGTGCTTAGAGTCAGCACGTTGGGTGAGAACACGTCGTAAGAAGCAACCTGAACCTTATGCGTGGTATCACGAATATCCCTTAATTTACGAGTTCCCTCGGAATGCGTAGCACCCCTGCTTTACGACGCATTCGTGAGCGTCAGGATCCGGGCACTCACGTCCACCGAAACTGCACGCAATAGTGCAATATCCTAGTGCGGTGGCGCGTGCGCGAAATTAGCGGGTGCCATATTGATCTTGACCTCGTACACCTCGTGCCTATTTTAACTAAGTTGACCGCGTATTCATCATCTATATTTCATGTAAAAAATAGCAGCAAGCGCCACACGGGGAACATAACAAGAAAAAAAAGTTAATTTCAGGTAGTCTCTTCTAACGAAACTTAACGTAGGATTAATTATCGTTCCTTACCTCTTTTATACTAGCTGAATACCCGTGCTTCGCTATGGAGTACATTCAAATTAAATACAGCGGTCAATGTATGCAATTAATGCCAATATATATATATATATATATATATATATATATATATATATAATAAATACGGCGGTCAATGTATGCAATTAATGCCAAAAAAAATATATATAATTATAAAAAAATTGTAACGGATATTTTTATAGATAAAATAATGTAGAAGATAATAATGAAATTAAATCTATTAGAACATACTAAAGAATATAGTACAGTTAATATAGTACAGTTTGAGGAACATTTCTTTTACTGTATTTTAATATTTTTTTGGATAATGTCCAATCGTCTGCCGCATTAGCAAGAAAAACATTTTTTTTTTGTCTATTTTGTTGTTATGTACGTGACACAAAATTAGTTTAAAGTTTCACATAAAGAAAAGAAACCACGTGATCAGCATTTAATAAATTAAATTCTAAAAATTAATCTTCACTAAATTAAATTCACCAAAATTAAAAATTAAATTAACCAAAAATCAGAAAATGGAGGTAAAGATTCGAAAAAGATTTCCTTTTAAAGGAACTTTTAGGATCTTTCTCGTGTTATAAATTTTATAACCCTCAGATTATTATTTTAAATGCAAACTTTAAAAAAGTTGCAAAAACAGCTTAAAAATTTAATTTTAAAAAATAGAGAATATTTCAAAATATTCTCTATTCCAATAAAGAATATTTCAAAAATCTTTCTTACTTCACCCCTACCCTGGCACATTCACTCACCTCTTACTTTGAAGCAAGAACACTCCCAGTTAATTTTGACTTTCTTTAATTATCTTATCTAAAAAATTAACGAATTTTTTAAAAATTTTCCGAAATAAATTGAGACATGGAAGAATGCTTTTCAAAAACTCTTTATTTTAATTACACAGGGCTGTTTTTCAAAGAAATAAAACATCAGTCTTTAATAACTTGATAAGAATCCTCTTCACTTAAACTTTTAAAATTTAAAAATCTTAAAGTTTTTAATTTTTTAAATTTTTTTTAATTTAATTTTTTTAAATGGGGTAATTTAAAATTGTTATAACTCGAAAAATTATTTGTCAAATTCCAATTTTTTTCATTTAGTTAAACAGAAATATGTAAGTTTTAATTTAGATTCATCGTTTTTTTTAATATTTAAAGTAAAGCAATTAAAAAAGGCATGTTCCAAATTTGAACCATTTATCTTTAACGGTTCTTGAATATAACAATTTAAAGACGGGAAATGGTGAAAACAAATCTTCAGGTAGTGTCTTCTAACGAAACTACCGCGGGTTATTAACGTAAGATTACTTATCGTTGCTTACCTCTTTTTTTTTTAACAATAAAATTCTTACATACGAAGAGAAGGATGCGTGATAACCCTATGCAGAATAGGTCGATGCCAAGAAAAATAAGTTACATATGTCTACTCTGCGACTCTTGATTCATAACTCGCGACGACGGTTTTAGCTTCATAAATTTTGCTTTCTGGAGGACCGTTATGGAGGAACGTAATCCTACGTTAAAACCCATCATGAAGAAAAACGCATTTACAGGTTTAAACAAAGATTGGCTGCTACTATTAGAATGCTGCAAATAAAATTAATATCTCCTGTTCTAATTAAGATGGAAACATGATTTAAACGTCATTTTAAGCGTAAAAGAACACAGAATATTTTAATGGAATAAAATTATTTTCAAAAATTTGAAGGATTTTGTGTCCTGGACCCCCTTAAAATATATCTGATACAGATAGGTAAAATTTCTTTTTAAAAATTAAATAGAGGAATTATAGCAATAATTCTAGCCATTTTAATAGTTAGAGTTGTGTCAATAATTTCCAAGTTTACAAAAAAAGTGGTTACAGTACACAAAATAACAAAATAGGGTGGCACAATCTCACCCCATCAAGTGAACTTATTTTAATGATAATGTGATAACATGACAACCAAAAAAGGTACAGTAATGAAACTCCACAGATAAGACTTCAGGTAGTATGTCAATAAAAATATATTACTTACCAGTGCATAAAACTAATCCTTCAGACCGCGAGAACCAACACTTTTCACAGGTTGCAACAAAGTGATAAAGTAGGGAATTGTAAAAAAAAAAAAAAAGCGAAAATCACAAAGACTGTATCAGAAGAGCGTGATAACACTTGTTGATTTTTACCAACGTACCCCGTGGTAAACGGAAAAACTAATAGTTTTAATAACAAGCCACCAGAGAGCACTGATTTCCTGAATTTCGTGGTGGCACAATCTCACCCCACTTTGCGGTATATATATATATATATATATATATATATATACTTTCATGTACAAAATTTAGATCCGTTCGTACAATTTGGGAGAAAATATACTGTTTTTCCACTTTTTCTTTAATAAATATTTTTAGTAATATATAAAATAAGTTGAAAGGAAGAGATCAAGTTTTATTGAAGAACTTTCCCCGGTAGAATTAGGGGGGATAGGAAAGCAAATCCAAAACACTAGTCAAAAAAGCAAAAATAATTACGTGGTACCTTATACATTTTCAAAATGTAGGTGCATTCATAGATAAACGAGAAAATTATACTTTTTACCTTTCTTTTTGACTAAATATGTCTGATACTACGCAATATGAGTTAAAAATTAAAGATTTATTCAGAAGAATTGGTAACCCGGTAGTATATAGGAGGATACGAAAGAGAACCCTAAGAACCTTTCTATAGAGGCAAAAATAATACCATTGTGCCTTACACATCCGCAAAAATTCAGAATATTTTCGTAGAAAATGCTCTTCTTCTTCTTGTTGTTGTTGTTCCTAATGCCCCTGGCCGGGAGTTCCAGACCAGGTCTATATAGACTTTGCGGTCTGAGTATTGCAGCTCCGATTTATAATAGCACCACAAGGGTCGGACTCCGACTTGGCTAGGTGCCACCACAATTTTGTCCCTCCCCGAGCACCCACCAGGGACGACATCGGGGGGGGGGATCGTATCTTCCCCACCCACTGACCTCCTAGAATGACTTTCCGGTCTACGGATTTAACGTGCCCATACCCGGCCTAGATACGAGGGTATTTGATGGCGCTTGTCAAGATACAATGCGAGCACACTCAGTACCGAAAGCTCACTAGGCTACCTCGGACCCCGAAAAGGCACTTCGTACCCTTCTTTTTTACTAAATATTTCTAATACTATTTATACAATACGAGTTGAAAAATAAAGACTTATTCTTAAGAACGGTTGACCCGATAGATATTGGAAGATAGGAAGGCGAATCTTAAGAAATATGATATAAAACCAAAAATAGCAACGTGGTACCTTGGTCTTTTGCAAAAATTCTGTTCGGTCGAATATTAAGGAGAAAACTATACTTCCAACCCTTCTTCTTTGCTAAATATTTCCAATAATTTATGGGTTAAAAACCCAAAAAGAAATGCATAACTTCACTGAAAGAAATTTAACAAGATTGATTGTCAAATATGAATCATATTTCATTTGTCACACATTCTACGAGACAGGCCGAAGCTAAATCAGAAACCCAAAGTTCCCCAAAAGCAGATCATAACATTCAGTTCTAAATTCAAGGCCCGGGTCACCAGCAACTCAGCTCCAGGATATTGTTTCTCTACTTTCTTTCTTTCTCAAGAACTTCCTAACCAGAATAAATATGTCTGCATTTTAAGTGTTACGAGAGGTTCCCTCCAAGCTGTATTATTCTGGGGAAACTAATTTCCCAGGATGCAGAAGAATTTATATAAGTAGATTATCTTTTCCATGCGGAAGAAAATAATATAGTAAAAACGTCAAACAAATGAATCGCCTTTCTTATGATTGCAAAATTGTTTTTAAATCGTACGTAATGGTTATAAAGTTGGAGCTGAAACTTCTAGAGGAAGTTTTGACAAATCACATAAAGAATTAACTTGTAGACTTATAGACTTGATTTGCAATTATTAATTATGGAATTTATTATTCAATTCTTTTAGGGGAAGGTGAAATATTAGAAGGATGCTTGTACATTTTTTTATTGTGTATTTAACGGCTTTCATTAACGCCCTATATTAATATCACTCTGCTTATTATATTGTGTTTTCCGAGTTTCTGAAAAAGAACTCACCAAATCTCCACGAAGTCCGTCCCTTTCATTGAGCGGTCAGAAATACATATAAGGAACAACTGAATAACGTATAGTCTTATCACATATATAGCTTTGGGTGAGCATCCGATTTTAGGTACAAAACGGGACGATGCTATTAATAAAATAGGGTGTAAATCTAAGTGAAGCTCTATTGAATAATTGTATTTATAGCAAAAAATCCAGATTCTCGCCAGTGTACCTTCGTCCCCTATAACACAATCTTTCTCAGGAGTGGGCCAAATTACTCCATCTTTAGTTGGACGACTATAATAGGAGAAGAAATTTTGAGTGTGAGTATATACATAAGACAAAATATTACGACTACCCTCGTACAGAGGAATCGGACATTGCTCGCAGGTATATATAGCCTGTAAAAGCACAAACGAGGAAGGGTATTACGTCGACTGTAACCTCAGTTTTCATATAGTGTTACAAGTAATGTAACCTTAAGGTGCACGTGGACCACTTTGTTATTTCCTCACAAAAAGGATTCAAATATGACTTTTGCCACAGAATAACACATTGTTCGCAGATAGAAGTATGCATATTCTATAAGGTTCTGAATACCAGAAAAGCCCTCGAACGCCCAACAAATGCGGCAGATCCATTTCCGATCATCATTGAGCTTATGCCACACAGACACTAAACCTTCAGCGCTGGGTGTGGCTGCATAGCGTCTCCTTTCATTATGATCGTGTGTAATTGATTTTACTTTGCGCGTTAGCCACAGGTTGTTCTTCGATTGTAGAACGATTTGTGGATGCAATGTTAGAAAACATTGAAGGCCAGGTGTAATGATGATAAATACTCGATCCTGTAACTCAATGTTCAATTTTATTATGAATTACGCTTTGAACTATATTTTTTTATGTTTTAAATAGAACTAATTAATGGCAGAACTATGTTTACAAGTATTTAAAAAAATGGGAGGAATAGAGTTAAAAAATGACAGTTTCTTTTCGTAGCCGGAATTGTTCAGCTGAAAGAAAACCAGCCTCGAGATTAGCCGACCTGTACTCGCATACCGGTAGGGTCGGATTTGTCTCTACAGCAGTGTTCGAAAGTCGAAGAAAACAATAATGGACCGTTAGGTAGTGTTCAAAAAATATACATGACGGTAAAAATGTGGAGATCATTTGATAAGACATTACATTGATAAGCCAAGTCAAGCTTGATCTTCATTGCGTGGACTCGGTACAACGGCCGTTAAAGCGGCTGTGTACTAACCCTATTGGATTCTCTCACCTCAGTGTTAACTTGTGGAGAAAATGTGTCTACTATTGACAGCTACATAAATACTGATAATACTATAAAAATGGCATTTTTAGATATCCTGAACTTTTCTGCTCCTTGCAACAGGATTCATTTTATAAATTTCGTCCACCAAAGCAATTTTATGAGCTCTTAAAACACACCATACCAGAGTTTTCCCCCGAATAATTTAAATTTAAAGTATTATTTGCATTTTAAAAAAAAAGAAAAATGCCTTATGTTGTAACACTTCTTTCTCTATTACGGAGTACATTTTTTTTTATTTTCAATCCAAGTCGACAATCCTTGGACACATTTTCTCATTCGGTTAGCATGGAGGTGAGCGAATCCAACAGGGTTAGTACACAGCCTTAAGGCGTCGAAAGGAATCATCGCTGTCACATGAATGTTCGCATATACAAAAAGGGTTCATTTCTATCGATATATGTTCACTATTTTTTACATTTTAGTAATTAAAAAAAGGAGGAAAAGATATAATGACGTATTCCTGTGGTTCTGCGAATGTCTAAATAAACTTGTCCACCATTTATTTCATCAACATACAATCCATAAAACGCCATGATATGTTTAACAATGGAACTGTCCCGCGGATATTGCTAAATACGTTTAAAGCGTGTGTTTCTTTCTTTTTTTCATTTGTAAGTGTCGTATAAATTACAGCATTTAACCATTTCAACTGCTACATTTAGAGATGAAATGGTGGCAACGATGTCAGGCTGAGTAGTTAACCGTGTCGCGAGTGAAAAGGATCCTTTTCACTGGCGGTAGAGAAAGCACCATTGTGTTGGCCCCAACTCGGGAAATGGATGTCGCCGACTAGGAATGACATTTACTTTCGAACGTTTGACCCGAATGGAGCGGTGTCATCTGCGCGACGCGAGTTTACTGTGATGAGCGAAACAAAAAGTTTTCAGAATAGAGCGAGGGATTAAAACACGGGGCAAATTTATTTAGTTTAAGGGGAATGTATGAACAGGGGGGGAAATGGGAGATTGGTTTTGCGGGCGTGTCATGCCAAAATAAAAAAGTATTTCACATTCACTAACTTATTTAAATTAAACTCATTCTCTAATTTGACCGTTAAATTACTAATTTTACTAACCCCTTTTAAACTTTTCGAATTTTTTTATATTTACCCTCAGACGAGTGCTGCTCTAAAATTGACCCGTGAGAAAATTGACAACTTGCAGTTTTAAGGGTGCAGATTGTTTACTTTATAAGGCAGCACGTATCTTTGATATTTGTTATATAATTCTGATCACAGGAAGGGTCCATTTTGGGAAATTTGGTCTATAAAGTGATGTATAATTATGTTTTACATTTACTCTATGCAGATAGATCGTGAGGATCCTTTGTTCTGGGAAGACTTCATCCCGCTCCCAGAATGACTTAATGTGTTTTTATATATGAAACTGTATTGTAGGGAAAATTTACCACTTTTTATAATTTTACGATGTGTTATAAATTTATAAATTCTAATATTTTAACCGTAGCATATGTATATATATATATATATATATATATATATATATATATATGTGTGTATATATGTATATATATATATATATGTATATATATATGTATATATATATATATATATATATATATATATATATAAATATATGTATATATATCTATATATATATATATATATATATATATATATATATATATATATATATATATATATATATATATATATATATATATATATATATATATATATGTTAATTATAATAATAATAGTGTATTATATGAAAAACATAAATCCACTATACCTCGGAAAATTCAAGATTTTGAAATTCCTTGAGCAATATGATACAAGTGTCAGATGAAGGGAAAAAATACACAAGGAAAGTTGCTTTACAGCCTAATTGGATATTCCTTTAAAAACAACTTTAGAATAGTATTAGAGGAATTTTTAGACAAAGCTTTACAAGCGTTGCATTTAATTCAGAGAACTGCAAATTGAGGAATGTCATGCGCATAGTCAAACAAAAGAGCTATGCAACTGAAGAACTCAGGTTCTACAATTGGTACGCATGCATCCGAACCTTATTCTGGACTAATTATGAGGCATAAAATATTATCAAAAATTTATAACTGGACCCTATCTACAGAACAATACAAAATTGGAAGAACCAGAAAATTTTTAAAAAATGGAATCATGTAATTTGTCTAAGACAAAACCAATAAAATTGGAACGGTTATACCGAAGCTGAGATAATTTTTTTTTAAATGCGTAACGTACGTAAATGTACGTTCGGTCTGAGGCTGATCCACCTAAATGTTTGATGATAGAGACGGGCGCAGCTTAGAGCAAAAGAAGTTTGTTTTTTTCTCGTTGAAATTAGAATGCAAATTCAATGCGATAATGCTTTTGTCCTTTCTTTGAATGTGTCCTTTCTTCGAATGTGTTTATTACCCTCTTATGAGTTCTTCTACGATGTCAGTGAGGGTAGGAAAAGGTACAATCCTCCCAGATGCCGCCCCTTGGGATGCACGGCCAAAATTGCGGTCAGGGCCCGATTTAGAAAATTCTGGACTATAGGCAAAACTCGGGATGGGGGGGGGGGGCTAACACTAATATGGGTGGAAAATTTCCAAATTTGACACACACAAAAAAATAATTATGAATCATTGTGAAAGTACCATTTTACCAAGAATTGGCTATTTGAAGCGTAGAAGCCTAGAATATTATCAAATAACAAAAAATAATACAACATATTAACTTCATCATTAAAACACCAATACAATGCGACCAGAAAAACTTATTAATCCCTTATATACACTATAACATACATATGATGAATTATACATATAACTATACATATGATGAACCAATCAATCAATCAAATTTGAAAGGATATATAAAAAACTGCTATTAAAAAAGGCAAACTAAAAAAATTTGAATTGTGAATTTTTCTCTTTCTTTTCTATTAAAATAAAACTTTTGGGGGCTCTCAACATTCGGGGGCCCCTAGGCCCGGGCCTACCGGGCCTAATGGAAATTCAGGGCCTGATTGTGGTGGACCTAGGCAAGTCGGACTCCGGACCCTTGTGGTACTACTCTTAAACCAGAGCCGCACTTCTCAGCCCGCAAAACCTATATGGAGCTGGTCTGGAACCTTCGACCAGGGAGCATTAGCAACAGAAACATCTTTTTATCAATGATCATTAAAAAATAATATATATATAATAGCTGTTTACCCGGCGTTGCCCAGGTATTTATTATTGCCCAGGTATCTCAATTTTTTACTACACAGGAAAAGGAATGAATTCTACCTATAGTGTAAAATCTAAGTAATTTTATTTACGGGTATTTAAAAGTATATGTACAGTATACAAATGATAAAATAAAATTACAAATTCACTCTATTATTTAACTCAAAACTTGATTATAAACAACACTTTTAGTTTCCTATATTCATCTCAGTGACTCCGAAAACAATGGATTCGACACTACTCTCAGACATTTTGGACATTTCATTTTCCCCCCCTTCCCCCCCCCTCCTCGCCAATGCTGATGGGGGGCTGAACTTGCACTTAAACGGCATCAGTTGTGTCAGTATTCATCTCAGTGACCCCGAAAACTATGGATTCGACACTACTCTCGGTCATTTTGGACATTTTATCTTCTCCCCCCCCCTAACGTTGAGGGGGGAGGCTGCTGAACTCTCACTTAAACGGCATTGGGATTGCCACTGTTCCTCTCAGTGACCTCGAAAACTATGGATTCGACACTACTCTCTGTCATTTTGGAGATTTTATATTTCCCCTTCTTCCCCCCTCACCCCCCTATGCTAATGGGGAGGGGGCCGAACTTGCACTTAAACGACATCGGGAGTGTCACTATTAATCCCAGCGACCCCGAAAACTATGGATTCGACACTGATATCAGTCGTTTTCGATTATTTTTACATGTGCCCCCTGCCCCCCCCCAAGGGGTGCTAGGGGTGTTTTATTGTGAATCTAAACCATTCTCGAATCAACTTAATCACACACACAAAATTTCATAGAAATCAGTCCAGCCGTTTAGGAGGAGAACAGTGACATGCACACGGACAGAAGAAATATATATAGTATAAAGATATATATTTTTAATAGAAATTACATTAACAGCGATTTTCGATTTTCCGAAAATACGTCAAGTGTTAATTAGTTCGAGACTCTACTGCAGGGATTCTCAACCCTTGTGAAGACATGTTCTCAACCCTATTTTCATAAACTTAATTTGCGATAACGTATATATTAAAACAACGAACTCACCATTAACAATATGCGACAAGGTTTTCTACACTAAACTCTATTTATTTCAACACAATTAGACTACATAAATACCGTACTCAATTGCTAGCAGGCAACGGGGAATTACTTATCGCCCGTGTTAATCTCCGTAGCTACTATATTAAGGAAACCCAGCCAGAATTCAGACACGCCACTGCTTGTACATACGCCACGCTAACTTTTCTGTCTTCACTTCATCACCAGGCCGCTGGAATGATAGCTAACTTCAAAACGCTTTCGGTACACTAAATAATGTTCGGCTGCTGTACGACAAAGCAATCTTTACTTCTACAACTGTTTTCCGTTCGTCGCTCACCTCTGTCCGACCTCGCCTGGTGGCGTTTTTTTTTTGCCTCTCGCGAGTGTTCGCTATCCACGTGGATTCCCATCCGGTAGAAAATTGCCGCTCATTTGCATTCACTTATTTCTTCTTCAAACAGTGATTCATTAAAACCAGAGGGTGGGGGGGATAGTTTTGATTCAATACCTCACACCCTTTTACGTTTGCGGTACCCTTCGGAATGAGATTAGAAACTTGGGGAATCCTTTGTGAGTATTTTGTTTGTTTATTTTCAATTCTTTCTCAATATTAAATCAAAGCGGGATATATATCAGGAACACGTCAGATTTAAGTTCAAAGGAATACCGACTCCACTGCTGATTTAATTCATTTATTGAAAGATGTAAGTAACAAACACCAAAATAGAGTATATTAATACAGTTTTAAAAATCGCCTTGGAATTCAGTGCAGTATACACCACAGCAGCGTTACTTAAACTGTGGGTCTCAAAGCGAAATTTTGGGGTCCGAAAATTTAATTCTAATACATGAATTTAATTCTTGTCGCCCGTCCCGAGTATCTAAGACATTTTTTTTATTTTATTTACTACTGTTTTTTATATATGCTACTATTTTTCATGTGTATATTGTTTACCAAAGAAATAAATTATTTTTGAGAAAATATATATCTTTATATCCTTATTTCCTGGGGTCGCGTAAAAATCTCGATGATAAAAAGGGGTCATGGAGGGGAAAAAATTTTCAGGTAGTCTCTTCTAACGAAACTACCGCGGGTTATTAACGCAGGATCACTTATCGTTACTTACCTCTTTTGTATGTATATATGTATGTATGTGCTATGTATATATATATATATCTATATCTATCTATCTATATCTATCTATCTATCTATCTATATATATATATATATATATATATATATATATATATATATATATATATATATATATATATATATATATATATATATATATATATATATATATATATATATATAAATTTTGACGCATTTTGGAACTTTTCTGTTTACCTGTTTAATGCTTGTCCAAGCGATGCAGAGTGCGTTTGGCGCGCTGCCAAAATTATAACTCGCGAGCTGCGGACGGACTGTTTTAGTGTCTGATTTTGCTTTCCGGAGGACCGTTATGGAGGAACGTTATACTACGTTAAAAGTTTTAGAGGAGCTGCATTACAGGATTACTATGGAAATCAATAAGAATAGTTTTGTCTTATTAATATGAGACTTAGAGACTTAATGTAGCACTAATTAATGTGGTCTTTGGGAATAAATATTTGAAATCAACTTAAAATATATTTTAAGAGGGGCTTACTAATAGTTTTTTTTTAACCATCCCCGAAAAATCTCGCGAGACACTGGTTAGGAACCACTGCTCTACTGTATTCTTCAAGTCTCAGATGAAGTTTTCCCAGTTGCATGCATTTTGTCACAGATGAGCCATACTGCTCGTGGGGAGAAATTGCGTATAGATACCTAAACAATAAATCCTCTCAAGTACGATTTTTTATTACCATGTTTTTATTAACTTGCTTTCTTGTTTGTGTGTGTGTTTGTTTGTCCAGTACAAATCTTGCAATCGATTTTTAACTACCTTCCCGACTAGCTAGGCATTTAAAACTTTTAGAATAGCTCAGAACACGATGACAATGCATTTTTTAAATACTTTTAGCCATCTTTAAGCATATTTTTACCATGTTTTTATTATTTTCAGTTAATTTTGTTTTGTAGACTGGTGCAGCCATCTGTCGGCCGGAACGGGAATGAAAAGTTAAACGCAAGTTAACTTCCAATTAACTTCATTTTCTTTCAAGTTGATGGGATAATTCATTTAAAAAAAATTTTTTTTAAGTATTTATTAGTACATAGAATTGTCAAGTTTATATGATTCAACAGAAAATTTAAAAACGTGGTATATAAAAAGTTCTTTTTTTCTTGCAATTATTGCTGTTTTCATTTTATGTGGGAATACGATAACCCACAGCTACTTCCATCTATCTATATATATAAAACAGTTCCGTAACTGACTCACTGGCTGACATACAACGCACAGACCAAACCGCTGGACCTAAAGGGCTGAAATTTTGCATGGCGATTCTTCTTATAGTGTAGGGGTGCACTAAGAAAGATTTTTCAAAAATTCTTCTTAGATTTTTTAAATTAAATTTTTAAGCTGTTTTAGTAACTTTTTTAAAGTTTTCATTTAAAATAATCATTTGAGGGTTATAAAATTTATATCACGAGAAAGATCATAAAAATTCCTTTAAAATGAAAACTTTTTGGAATCTTTACCTCCATTTCCTGATATTTGGTGAATTTTTAAAGATTAATTTTAGAATTTAATTTATTAAATGCTGATCACGTGATTTCTTTTTCTGGTACTTTAAATAAATTTATCGTCACGTGCATAACAACTAAATAGAAAAAAAAATTGTTTTTGATAATGCGACAGACGATTGGACATTATCCAAAATATATTAAATTACAGTAAAAGAAATGTTCTACAAACTGAACTATATTAACTGTACTATATACTTTAGTATTCTTTATATTAGATTTAATTTGAATATTTTCTTCTACATTATTTTGTCTATGAAAATATCCCTTACGATTTTCTTATAAATATATATATATATATATATTACATCAATTGTATACATTGATCGTCGTATTTATTATATATATATATATATATTTATTTATTTATTTATTTATTTTTGGCATTAATTGCATACATTGACCGTTGTATTTACTTTGAATGTACTCCGTAGCGAAGTGCGGGTTTTCAGCTAGTTGATTCATAAGAAAACTCAAAAAATAGTGTTAAGTGCATTCTAAAGACATTTTAATGAACAGCTGTGGCTTATTCGTGTCGTATTTATCTACAGCTCTGACTTATTTGTTAAAATGTTTTTGGCTCTCCTGTAAAATTTGTAATTTTTCATTTCAGAGGTTTTGGAGTTTAGGTATCGATCTGTGAAGACTCCTATATGCTTTTATATACTGTCTGTATTTGGAGTTTGTGCATAGGTCCAAATATAACTTTAGTGGAGCACCTAATTTACGCTCTCCGGATTCCCATCGAGAGTCATCCGTCTTGCGAAACATTCTGTAGAATTACGGTGACAGAATAAAAGGAAAGGTTGAAAAAAAAAACTCAATTCTATCATAATGCCGTAGGACGAAACGACTACAGACATCCCGGTTATGTATGGCTTATTCGCGTGCTTTACGATTCGGTCCAGATTCCACTCAGGACACGGATATTCGTGCTACACCTACCCACTTCTGGCGGGTAAAAAGTCCTGCTTTGATGGATATTAATCGCGCGGACAAGGAGTAAGAAATGGATAATTTGATGGAAATTTGCTTTTCCGTGGTGTGCTGAAGTTCCTAAGAGAGGATGTAGATGCGAGATGTAGAGGCTCATAGGAAAAGAGACTTTTCCGTTTGACGGGAATGAAAATTTGGAAAGTCTGTATTTGAAATTACTTTATTTATATGTAGAATAACACCAACTGCAATTTTTTATAACTGAAACATACCTACAAAAGAAAGCGGATTATATATATATATATATATATATATATATATATATATATATATGTGTGTGTGTGTGTGTGTGTGTGTGCGTGTGTGTGTGTGTAAGTAATATACCCATTACATCACGTCCTTAACTTACAACCTGAAAGTGCTCATATATATATGGCTGGAGCTATACTCAGCCTGAAAGGAATAAAAATTAAATTTGGAAGCAGTCGGGCCGAATCGTTTATTACAGCGACAAAAGTACATCCGTTCATTTCAGAAGAACGGTTCGGAATAATATCACCTTTCAACATTAAACACGAGCAGGTGAAAAAAAATGTGACTATTATTTGTAGGGTCAACATATTTAGGGGCTCGCGATGCTAACCCACTCCTGAATTCCATACACTTGTAGAAATGCAAAGGAATGCGATTCATGGGAAATTCTGTGGCTAAGGGTTTTAAAGCGATAAATTAATATTACTGGGGATTGGATTTAGGAAAGGGAATTAAAATGCTAGAATGGAGGGCATAATACTTAATATATTACATATACATATATATATGTGTGTGTGTGTGTGTATGCAGCATTTATCTATTAACCACTTAACATTTCGTTTGCTATAAAGCGATAATTATTATATGAAAACTATTAGGGGGAACATTTATCCAAATATCGCAAGTTCCAAATTGAACTGAATTAAAATACTCATACTTCCAGCTACACGGCTATGTGTGGCCGACCACATGCTTCCCTTGCACCTAACTCCCTTAACAAAAAATATAGGAATAATAGTATTTAATATGAATTATTGAACGCATTGTGATGTATCCATTAATTTAAAATGCGGTAAATTGCACAGTTATCAAGGTGCTTGACTGATAAAAATGCATGAGAGAGACATCATTAATAATGGAGGAGTAAGTTTTATACTAGTAGGGATATACAAATGCTAATACTGTCGAACATAAAAAGTAAACAAATAGTAATTTGTCAGTTGCAAAAATAATAATCGATATCTGAGTTGATAAACCTCATTGCAGACAAATGATGTTTGTGCTAATTAAAAGGAATATTTAAATAAATGATTATTTGAACAAGAGATAGCTCAAGCATTCTTTGAACTTTAATTCATCATATTTGTAAGTTTCATCGGCAAGTATAAAAGGATATCTCCATCTGCTTTAGACAGAAGAAAAATTGGGATTACAGTAAAACCTTGTTTATCCGGCCCTCGTTGATCTGGATCTCCGGATAATCCGGATCAGATTTGTAGACATTATTTTTATTTAATGTTCACATTAGATAATAATTTTTAACTATGATAGCAAGAACGTAACTACAAGTACGCCAAATATTAGCTTTTTAGTTAAATTCAATGTACAGTTCCTGCATAGATTGTACAATAAGTTATGGTAATAAAATGATTTTTGTTGAGTTTAAGAAAGCTTTACAAGACTTACCAATTTTTTGTTAAGAAATGATGTTAAAAGTTATTTTTATATTTTTTATTGTCTTGTAAACAAAATTATGTAATTTTGTAACAAAACATAGTTTTTATCGTAATAAACGGTGTCTGTTTAGTTAAGGATTTTGTTCCTTAACTAAGCTGACTTGCCTTGTAAGCTAATAAGCTAATTTTGAGGTTGATTGAAAATTATATGTTATTTAACCTCGGGTACGAAAAATGTTTTACTTATTACCCATATTATCCGGATTTTCGATTGTCCGGATTGCCTATGGTCCCAGTTAGTCTCAGTATAAATGAGGTTTTACTGTATTTTGGGGGATAATTTATCAACCGGTTACCTCAAAAGTCAATCATCTAAAGTAAGTTCAAAAGGAATCATATGTAATTACATGTTTGGAAAGAAAATCATGGCAATAGAGATGAAACCAAAGATCATGAAATCACTAGGGAATAAAAGGCTTTCATTTGATAACCTTAAAGGAAAGTCTAAAATTTGTTTTTAAACAATGTCAGCCTATGACTGCAAATTAGACGGGGATTGACAAAAATAAAACTCCAAAAACTGCTTCGAATACTTTTGACGATGCACCTCGGATTTTTGATCATATGCACCTCGGGTACGAGGTTAAAAAAGATTCGGGTACGAGGTTAAAATTATTGCATAATTACGCCAAAGGATGAGCCACGGTTACCTGGTACACTGAAAATTAAGAAATATTCTGCAGTTGCAGATTATCTTTTCAAATTAACATATAAACTCCGTCTTCGCTAAGAATATGAAAGATGGATCCTTCGGAAACTGGATCATATGCACTTTTGATGAAGGTTTAATTTTAATTAAGGGACTTTTTGAAATTCGTGGTCAGTTTTTAATTTCGATATTACGGTTAATTTTGACAACAGCACAATAATACAGGTAATTAAGAAAGAACGTGCCTTTTCGTTTCTTTCCTGGCAGATAAAGGATGTTGTATAGAAATTAAATAAGGTAAGAAATGACAACTATAAAAGAATGTACAGTTCCTGCACTTTTTTTTTGGGGGGGGAAATATATGTACATATGGTTTAATGAGAAACTTGGTCAAAATTTGGATAGAATCAAGTACACAACTTTTTACTCTGTTGGTCCTGCTTTGGCAAAAACAGCAATTTTACCGACGATATCGGGATAAAAACGTTATTTGCAAAGACCGATACTTAACGTTTACTCAGCACATTGTAG
The DNA here is from genome assembly GCA_907164885.2 of Dolomedes plantarius. Taxonomy (NCBI): domain Eukaryota; kingdom Metazoa; phylum Arthropoda; class Arachnida; order Araneae; family Dolomedidae; genus Dolomedes; species Dolomedes plantarius. The sequence continues at coordinate 98,967,533 of OU015495.1, forward strand.
CCAGAAAATTGTGCTATATTTTTATTTCCAACCCCCAAAAAAATTTATTGCACATTTTGACACAGTCTCAACGCTTTCTGGTTGTAAATAGGCTTAAAAGTGAACCAACTTTAAAATTTATCGCTAAAAACAGTTGTAGAAGATCTTTACAGATTTAAAAATAATGATAATAAGAATAGAACAATAAGAGCTTTGATAAGGAAACCAAATGGAATGCGCCAAATGGCGCCTGGAAACCTCCTCCAGTTTCCAGGAGCTAAAAACGTGCTTTAAACCTCTCTTTTGAGATCAGTATTTTCCGAAAGAGACAGATTCCGGCTACAATTCCTCTTATCTGTTTCATCTCTGTCCTACAGCAGGAAAGTGGTGCGAAATCCTCACTGTGTCCACTGACGGAAGATAAATATTAGCTCAGTCCTTACACGGAAGGTGAAAGAAAAATGTTATCGTTCTTTTGCTTTGTACGTATATTAATACTCGCAGATTGTTTGCATCTTATTCCTTACTGAGCTGTCTCGGATATTTTGGGGGAATGGAGAAAAAATGTGGTCCACGACCGATATTAGAGGAACCTTTAATACTTTTCTGACAGCGGACTAGACTTTAAAACTGTAAAGGAATAAATAGAGCAGGGTAGCGAGACACGATTAGAGCATCAGTTAGAGATACGAAACACAAATTGGGACAAGAGAATATTTTTATTAGTATACACAAGCACACACACACATATATATATATGTGTGTGTGTGTGTGTGTGTGTGTGTGTGTTTGAGAGAGAGAGAGAGAGAGGGAGAATTTTTTAAAGAGGTTAGATTTTAAGGGGCTAAAAAGGGTGGGGTTTCTACAGAAAAGCTGATTAAAAAGTTAAACGCCGGGATTATTCACGTATAATGCGACAAGGGCGAATGTGCGGACAGAGAACGCCGTCGGAACTAATAATAGAATTGAGTAGCCTTAAGGAATTGGCGGGAAAGGACTACGTCGGAAAGTGATGAAACCAGCTCGATGAAAGTTCTCGAACAATATTGATAGGTTAGAGCGAGTTTTTTTTTAAATTATTTATTTAGTATTATTATTATTATTATTATTATTATTATTATTATTATGTAGCGGGAAAGGAAGCCGAGTATGAAAGATGCATAGGAGAGCGCTCCATACTTTTGAGGTGGTCGGAAGGCCAGGTTTTCAATATGAGATTGGAGTGGTTTAACTCTGAAATGGAAGAATAAACATAAGAAAATGGACGTCGTTGTATGTATTTAATGTGTTGGAGTGCTTTACCACGACACTACGGACTTGTATGAGTACGAAAGACTTAAAAATACCATATTACTAGAATAGTGAACGTTATTCGACGCTTGTCATATATATATATATATATATATATATATATATATATATATATATATATATATATATATATATATATATATATATATATATATATATATATATATATCACATATAAAAATCGATTTCAACGCTTTCGGCGATATTCGGAAACAGTTGTATGTGCATTTACAAGCAGTATCATATCATCGAGCAGCATCATATTCAATCAAATAATCCAATTGTTGGAGATAATACTTTTCTTCCACTGTGCACATTATGATTATTTAATAATTAATCATATTATACGAAATATAAAAGGTTGGAAGATATTTACATATGTACAAAGAGCAGAGAAATCGGATAGCGACGTGCGGTTTCAATGCACATCCAAACTCTAACTACCCAGTATATAGGTAATTAAAGATTTGGTTGTTCCCTTGATCTATGGTGCAATATGTTTAGCTACAGCTAGGCGTCATCCAGAGGAAACAGAAAATAGTTGTGTAACAGGAAAGACAATATTAAAAGTAGAGAATCAATGGAATAAAATTAAAAGTGGCGTGGCGTTATTAATGCATACACACATATATCGTCGGTGTTCTGTAAAAAGGGCGAATATGTATGTAAATCTCTATGGGTATTCGTCCTTTTTACAGAACACCGACGATATATGTGTGTGTGTGTGTGCGCGTGCGTGCGTTGCTCGGTAGGTAGGGAGGGAGGGAGAGAGAGGAAAGTAAACTAGTACAAGTACGTAGATGTATGCGTGAATGCGTGCGTGAAAAACAATTTACCTGCATGATATATTATTTTAAATCACCCATCTAAATTTCCGTTCCCATTCGTATCTTCTTTTTCCAGTTTAATCCATCCTCATTTAAATATATAAATGAATTGTTTCTCGTTATCTCTACTGAATTGAGGGGTATATCTAGTTCACTGGATTACTTACATGCAAAGTAAAAGAATGTATTCTTAGCATAACGAGTTACTGCACTATCGTACTCATTCGTATTGTCAAGATAAGAATGATAATTGAAAATACAAGAACGTTTTCACTTAATTTTGGTATGTAGTTACAGTTTAGTAAATTACAACGTATTTATTCAGCAACTACTCGTTTATATCTTCATCGATCAAATTACGCTATTACTTGTGTAATTGCCTGGTATGTTACGTGATAAAGCATCATTAACTGAAACATAAAGATTTCCCGCTGTCTACCAGCTGCAACATTTATTGAAGCAAACGTAATGAAAAAAAAGAAAACCTGTTGATTCTGAAGCAGTATAATACATATGGATTTAAATTTTTCCATATATTATCATATTAACATACTGCACCACACGTTATCGCGTTCTTAGGTAGTTGTATATTTTAGATGCACTTTCATCTTGAGTTTTTCTCCATAATATCTGGAACAAACAGACCCATGCTTTTTTTAAATTTTTTAACTTGTTATTTATTAATTAAAATAAAAGATTTCTGAAACAGGCTAATACAGAAAATTAGTTTCCCTATTTATTTCGATCGTTTTTATGAATGGTATTTTCAGTAAGTCTTTTACAAATATTTAATGGGGCCCGAGGTAGCCTAGAGATAGCGCGTTGGCTTGGGACTGTGGTCCGAATCCCGACAAGTGCCATTAAATACCTCCATGCCTAGGCCGGATATGGGCACGTTCAATCCGTAGGCCGGAAAGTCCATGTATGATATCAGAGGATGGTAGAAGGTACGATCCCTCCAAACATCGCCCCTCGGTTAAAACAGAGGTGGCACCAGGGGGGGGGTGTTGGTTCTTCTATACAGTGCCCCGTAAAAATCAACCAAAGATTATCATGAATTAAGTGCTTCATGGACAAGTGCCCCGAATCGGCAAACAACAATAACAAATATCTAATGGACGTCATTCTCTGTATTTTTCTCTAAAACAGGAAATATGAGAATGAATTTCTGTCCTCGGATAACTCCACTGAAAGAAAAAAAAATCAAGCATGATAAAATCCGTCAAATTAAAGCAATCACTTCCCACAAACTTTTCGTGCAATAAGTTCCAGCAAACTTACCAAGCGTTATGTTCCAGTCAAAACGATGGCAAGTACCCATAAATTTAACCCGATGTCATTTTTCATTCAAGACTGAAATTTCTTTTTAAAGTAAAGTCTTATTTTTTCATTTGTATTTGCTGTTTTATTTATTTCGCGTTATGAAATACGAAAGCACTCGTTCATCCATCAAGGCTGGACACCCATCTCCCGTATAAACTTCGTGGAGAATTACATCCCGAAATATGAATAAAATATACTATAATTATATAGCCTATGGTCCGATTTCAACGAAATTGGATTTAATCTATATCTACTTATTTCGGATAAGGGGTGGTGAGTTATTCTTACAAATATGCCGTTGTGTTTCAGTCAAACCGTTGTGTAAAACCGTTTTAGTCAAATCGTTCACCGTTGTGTTTCAGTCAAACAAATGTAGTTTTAGTAATACGTAGAACTGAATGCATCCTAAAACTACAATTTTAAACGTTCGTATACTCATACGCAGAAAAGGATTAAGGAATGAGTTTTAAGGGCTGCAGCCCAGGGGAAAATCCGAAATTGGATTCAGGAAAAATCATGAATCATTCCGATATCTACAACCTAATACACGATCTACCAATAAGTATTTGGACACCCATGCAAATGACGATATCTGCGGTCCTGATATACGTCACGCCATCCGTCGTTAAATATCGTGTAGGAAAAAACATTGACATTAGTCGCATGCAAGATGCCCCAAATTGCAGAGCTATCTGATTTCGAGAAAGGTGTAATCGTCGGGTATCACAGAAATGGCTGATCCTTAAGGGACAGCATTAGAATCTAGCGAACTGAATTACCCAAAATCGACAGTGGCCTATGTAAATCAGAAATGGAAGCCGAACAGTGATTGTCGGAATGTGCCCCGAGTAGGCAGACCCATGAAACTGGGAGAGACCGACGGGTGTTGCCCAGAGAAGTTCGGAAGAACCGAACCCAACCGATGGCCCACATACTCCAGGAGTTTCAACAAGCATCTGGAAGTATTGTTTCGGTGCTGCCCCCATAAGTCTTTTAGCAAGTCCAACCGCGCTGCTCGGTTAATGTGGTGCAAATCACGTCAAAAGTGGACCGTAGATCAGTGGAAACGGGTTCTCTGGAGCGACGAATCAAGGTTCACCCTCTACCGTTCGGATGGCAGGGTCAGGGTCTGGCGTCTGCCTGGAGAACGCCTCCTGGCAGAATGCATTGTGCCCACAGTAAAGTTCGGTGGAGGGGGATTTATGATCTGGGGTTGTTTCTCCTGGTATAGACTGGGACCCTTGGTCCCAATTCATGGTAAGCTCAACGCCTTCGCCTACTGCACTATTTTTGATGACAGTGTGCTTCCTACGTTGTGACAGTTTTACGGGTTGGGCCCATGTTACTTCCAGGACGACAACGCCAGCTGTCATGTTGCGAGATCCACTCTGGACTGGTATGGTGACAATGGGATTAACCGAAGGGACTGGCCTGCCCAAAGCCCAGATTTAAACCCTATCAAGAAACTCTGGGACGAGTTGGATCGCCGAATTAAGGGGATTCAACAACCGTCCAAAATCGGTGAAGGAACTTTCATGTCTCCTCCAAGCCGAGTGGAAGAAAATACCACTAGCCGTCATGCAAGGACTTCTGGAAAGCATGCCCCGAAGGGTTGAGGCTGTAATTGGCTCTCGTGGAGGCTCTACCAACTACTGAATATGAATAAATTTCGTTTTTCTTTTCTATCACAGGTTTCCAAATACTAATTGGTAGATAGTGTAGCAAACGATGAATTAGCTTCTTCATTCCCTAATGTTGAAATAGATCTGCGAATGATACCACAGCAAAATCAGTTTGAAGTATTTGAAAGTAAAGTGCAAGATGAAGTCTAAAATACGAAATATCATGATGCAAAGAGACAACAACATTTGAAAAGAAAATATGTCAATGTTGATAACGCTGCTGATCTTACTTTGTGAGTATGAGAAAAGTTGACGGTGGAATCATATCTACCCATCATAGATAACTTATGTTCAGCTCTTGCACGTCGCATACAAGCACACAAAAATGTTCACTTATTATTTGATTTCCTGGTCGAATTCGCAAAAATGAGTGTTTCGGACATTTCAACAGCACCAGCCAAAATTTTAAAGATTGACTCAGATGACATTGAGTTTGTATTTGTGCCCAGAATTTTTCACTTCAAGAGCTTTGTAGCTCAGTTTAATGAATTCTAGAGAAAACGTGACCCCTTAAAGGCTTCTCATATCTACGCCCTTGTAGCAGACAATGGATTCAGTTCCTCATTCCCTAATGTTGAAATAGCTCTGAGGATTGAAATATGCTTGGTGATAATTAGCGTGAATGGAGAAAGGAGTCTCTCCAAGTTGATACATGTAAAGAATGCATATATATCACAATGGCTCAAGAAGGACTCAACATATTTGCTCTTGGGCAGTTGAAAATGATATTCTAAAGGACTTACAGTTTTTGCAGATGTTTTGCATAAATGTGTTTCCAAGAAATGATGCAAAGCAAATGCTTAAATTTTAATTGCTGTTAACTTTGAAAGAATAAATTTAATTTTCTCGTTAACTTTGTTTCTGCTTTTAGAAAATACAGATAGATGCAAAAGTCACATGACACTAGCAGTTATTCGTCTCTTCGGTGACCAGAGAGACAGCAATGGGTAGAGTCAACAAATAACAGCAACAAAACAGCAACGACAGATTACATAGTCCCAATAGACATAACCATTTAAAAATGAAAAAATTATAAAGACATCGTAGGTATATCAAAATGAACATTGTCAAACAACTTATGCCCAACCCGATACTACTGGGATCTTCGCAGTTCCTCGGCCTAGGAGCCAAAAAATCCTTAAATCGGCCCTGATCCTACACGTATATATATATATATATATATATATATATATATATATGAGTGTGTGTGTGTGTGTGTGTGTGTGTGTGTGTACCGGAGGTAAAAGGCACTAAGTCACAATGATTAAATTTTTACAAGGAGGTTTCATTGACCTGGAGAGGTCAATGAAATCCCCTTCAGAGCCCTTTACCTCGATATAATAATTATACATGCTGCCATTTTGAACTAGCGAGGTCTCTTCAGTTAAAACATTCGAGTTAGAACTTTGCACCACTGAAAATAGTGCAAAAAATATTAAAAAATTATGTTAAACAGTCTACTTCAAAAAAATGGACTTGGTACCTTTTACCTCCGTCATATATATATATATATATATATATATATATATATATATATATATATATATATATATATATATATATATATATATATATATATATATATATATATATATATACAGGGCTAGATTTGAGGCGGAACGCGCCGGAACGGCGTTCCGGTACCTCTCTTTAGGTACCTCTCTTTATCAATAATTTGGAATCTCCCCCCCCCCCACACACACACACACACCCCGGAAGGCTACCGTTCCGGCACCTCTATTTCTAGAAATTTAGCACTGTATATATATATATATATATATATATATATATATATATATATAGAAAGAAAGAGAGAGACGTAAGCATTTAGTCTTCTCAACTAACTGCTATCTTTCTCCCGTAGTTATATTTTCTGGTTTTCTAAAGTGATAAAGAGATTTACAAAATGTTGACAAGCAATTCATGACTCCACGACACTTTACTAAACAACATTTACAAGGACACTAATCGCAAAACGCACCGTCATTACACAAAGGTCAAAACTTCGAACAAATTTTAGTTCTGCCGTCACCTACATACATTGAAGTTCTCATAAATTTTGAAAGTTGAAAATAATGGAAGTTGAAATGTGTCGTCATCGATCAATTTAAAAGCAACCGCTTCTTTCGCTAATCCCCTGAACAATGCATTGTTCCTTTCGTGTCACTTTGAAGAAGGAAAAAAAATACTCATATCAATAATTCTATGTTCTCAAACTTTTATTTCATCACGACGTAAATCTTTCAAATGCAGGGAAAGTAAGAGTTCGTAAGTCGCCAGAAACATATTTTTTCTTAAGTTATACGTTACGAAACTCACTGGCTATAAATTGCACCTCGAGCTGAATATTGAATTAATTATATATATATATATATATATATGTGTGTGTGTGTGTGTGTGTGTGTGTGTGTGTGTGTGTGTGTGTGTGAATTAATGTTGTCCTTCGTTGAATATCGAACACACCTGTTTACACTAACATTGATTTATTATCGACGAGTCACAGGACAAAAACAGTTACAATTAACAAAACTATATACTATTTTACGTCTTTGCGGTAGCCGTCTGCCACCACGTTATTATTCATAACCTCTTTCTCTCGTGGCGGCTTTTACTCTCTCTCTAGTCGTGTGTTCCCCGTAGAATGGCGGGGATCTTCGTTAGGCGGGAACACCTCTGATTCGTCTCGCTTGTTGTTGCCACAGCTCTCATCCAATATCACAGTCGGGCATCCTGGCTCGACAGGTCCTCCTGTCGCCCAAGAAAGCCAAAGGAACCAAACCTAAAAAAAACAAGAAAGGGGAGAAAACAAACAAAACAAAAACATGGCATGGTCGTCTTAAAGCTACATCATCGTCGTTGTATAGCAATTGTTCGTCATAGGTGCCATAGTCTTTGCCGTCACTGAAACATTATACAAAAAAAAGAAAAAAGAAAAGAAAAAAAAAGAAAGTCATTAACAATAGTTCAGGATCACGATAGAATGTCCATTGTTCAAGTCCAAGTCGTCATCGTAAAGGAGCTGGAGGTATATCTGGAGGTATAGTCACTAGGGAGGTAGTCACTGGAGGTATAGTCACTAGGTGTTTGGCCAACTTTTGAGTTGATCAGCGGCTGTAGATGTCAAGTTGGGACTATCGTGCAGACCAACTTTTCGGACGTCATATCGGTCATGTGGTCGAACTTTTATGATTTCGTAAGGACCAAAGAATTTGGGGCGCAATTTGAGCCCAGGACCAAACTGGTTACGTTGAACTGCTACGTGATAGGTAGTTGCTTGTTTCCGATGTTTGTTGTACTGATTCTTTTTTAACTCTTGTAATTTCAAAATGTTCTTGGCATCGTTGCGAAGGTGATTTGTGGCTTGAAATGTCATGTTGATAAACTCATCTTCTAGGTCAGAAACCTGCTTTATTAAAGCTAGTCGGTTTTCATCATTTTGTTCATCTCGAGCTGGCAAGTCTTTTTCTAATTGAGTCTTTAGTTCTTGCATATTCACTTCTAAACGTAATTTGGAATCGTCAGTTAACTGTAATTCGTCTTCAAGTTCTTCAATTTGGTTGTCTAATTCGATGTTAAGATCTTCAAACTTTGATTGTAATTTTTTCCTTGATTTATTCAGTTTTTCATGAACCATTTGCATATCATCTAATTTGTGGTGCAGTATGCGAATATCTGGCAGCATCGTCTTCTTTTGTTCTTCTAACAAGGCAGAAGCATCTGATTCCTCTTCAGTTTTCTTTTTATATTCTGCAATCTGGATTTTGGCAATATCTAACTTTTTCTCAATGTTGTTCCTTGCTTCTACTTCTTCAAATACTTGCTCTTGTAAACTGTCTCGTTCACGTTCAAGATTGCGCTTAGTCTCCTCTAAAGAAATTTTAGTTTTTTGCACTGAATCTAACTGTTCATTTAATTTTTCAGTGGCTATTGTATGTTTCTGCTTCAAATTACGAATCTGGTTTTCGTGTGCAGCAGTTTCATCTTCCAAATTTCTCTTTAAAATATTGAGTTCTTCCTCCATTTTAGTTCGCAAAGCTTGTTGTGTAGCTGTTGAATCCATATAATCAATAATTTTATTCCTCGAATATTCTAACTCGTCATTTAAGTTTCTTTTCTGCATTTCAGACATTGCTAAATCTTCTTGTAACTGAATCAATTCAGATTCCAAAGACTTTTGTTTCTTTTTAGCTTCTTTGGCTTGAGCATTCAGTTCATCTTTAACTAACCAAGATTCTTCCACTTCTCGCTGAAAATCTTTCAACTCACTCTGCAATTTTTTGAGTTGGTGGGTTTGGTCAGTAATCATTGTAGATTCGCTACCTGAATCGTGAAGCTCATGAAGAGCATTGTTTATCTTTATTGGATAACACCTATAAATGGTTGGTGTAGGAACATGTAAGGCGTCATTAGATGGAATAGTTTCCGAAGAATTTTCTGGGATTATCTGTCCAACGCGCTGCGAGCAAGTTGAGGATAAATGTCCAATAGAATTGCACGTAAAACATTTTGGAGTCGTTTGCTGTCAACTGGAGCTTTTGTGGCCCTTAGAACCGCAATTATAGCAAACGGGAGGTTTTGGAGAATTATTAGGGAGTTTTCTATCGTAGGTATAATTTCGTTGACGATTATCATATGTGAATTTAATATCATTAGGAGGTTTACTTAATTTGGACGTTGAAAGAAATTTCTGATAAACTGTCAATTTTTCTTTGAATTCTGAAACAGATTTAGCACCATATAACAAAATTTTATTAGATGTAGAATCGGGAATACCGTTGATAACATAATCAAAAATTGAAGAAATGTCAATTTGACCTCTTGAACCGATTTCTCGCATAGCTATGAAGTAGTCGTGTAAGGATTCATTAGGGTGTAACCGTCTTTGCAGCAACATCGTATGACGATCGGCGCTATTTAATTTGGAGGAAAATTCTTCTAGTAAGTTTTCTTTTAGCGAATTCCAAGTGGTTATGCCATGAAGAGAATTAATAAATGTTTTTGCGGAACCAACTAAACATTTTTTCGCAAAGACAATTTTCTGGACATCATTTGTGATGCCATTAAGATCAAAAAGTTCTTCTAAATCCTGTATGAAAATTTTAACGCTGTAAGAATCGGACGAAACGTTTAAATTCTTAATGCACTCAGCAAGGTCACGTAACAATAAATGTATTCCACCATTAGAAGCTAGAAAACACTGCGAATCAACATCACACAAAAAGGATTTATCTGTCTGTGCCCGAAAGAGTTGTTTATGTTAGAATGTGAAGCTGCGGTTGGAAATGAACTTTGAACTGGCACCTGGCTAGTCGCCAAAACCGTAGAGCTTCTGTTGGCGTCGTGTGAATCATTTTCGGTTTCACTCGTATCCAAGAGCACAGGAGGGAGAGGGGAAATAACGCAAAGTTATTTAAAGCATTGAAAATAGTTTCACAGCTCTGAGCTGGGTCTGTTGAACAATCAAGATGTAGTAAATTCGCAATACAAATTAAATCGGTGCTGGAAAATGTTTTAAGTCTTTTATCCCGTTCGTCATTGACATGAAAAGTTTTAGAGAAACCAGAAAAAATGCGGAGTTCTTTACGGTTGTCCCTCCCAGCATCATTTTCAAATATAAACTGATGTAATAATCGAATTGCCTTTGTTGACCCCGATTTAAGGGCTTTTCAAATATGCGGAATATCATTTAGAGTACTCATATTGAAAGTAAACAGCACAAAATATAAATATGCAAATATATCTTCAAAAACAAAATCAAAAGACTTCTTGTATTGGAATTAAAAATGCACACATTTGTTAGAAAAATATACTTTATTTTTTAAATATTTCTTAAATATGTTCATGTATCTTCAAAAACAAAATTAAACACTTCTTGTATTGGAATAAAAAATGCACACATTTGTCAGAAAAATATAATTTCTTTTCTTAAATACTTCTTAAATATGTTCATATATCTTCAAAAACAAAATTAAACAATTCTTGTATTGGAATTAAAAATGCACACATTTGTTAGAAAAATATAATTTCTTTTCTTAAATATGTTCATATATCTTCAAAAACAAAATTAAACACTTCTTGGAGATTTAAATTCAATTCTTCATCCTCAGTAACAACAAATAGATAATCGTAAAAATATCTTCATATGACAAATTAAATTAAACTCACCGGTTCGTCGTAGATGAGCAAGAATAAATCGGAGTAATCCAGAGTAATCCAGAAGTAATCCAGTCCGTTAATAACGTCGTAGGATGGCTTGCTAGGGGATAGGGAATAGTGACCCAGAACGCACTTTGAGAAAAATGCAGCCGCCGAGTCCACATGCGAATTAATGTTGTCCTTCGTTGAATATCGAACACACCTGTTTGCACTAACATTGATTTATTATCGACGAGTCACAGGACAAAAACAGTTACAATTAACAAAACTATATACTATTTTACGTCTTTGCGGTAGCCGTCTGCCACCACGTTATTATTCATAACCTCTTTCTCTCGTGACGGCTTTTACTCTCTCTCTCTAGTCGTGCGTTCCCCGTAGAATGGCAGGGATCTTCGTTAGGCGGGAACACCTCTGATTCGTCTCGCTTGTTGTTGCCACAGCTCTCATCCAATATAACATATATATATATATATATATATATATATATATATATATATATATATATATATATATATATATATATATATATATACAGTGGACGCTCGTTATTTCGAACTCGGTTAATTCGAACTTTCGGTTAATTCGAACTAATCCAAAGGTCTCAAAAAACTTGTATTGGAGTTAATGTTAAAAATATCTCATTAATTGGAACTAAATTTTTATCACTTCGGTTAATTCGAGCTAAAAATTTGACAAAAAAAAATTTCCTCGTTTAATGGAGAAAATACACACTGTATTTATTATTTTGTGTGTCAAAATTTCTTTTCTGTGTAAAGAGGCACATGCCTGCATTCCTACACTATTGCATGTCCGCTAAACGTTAGTAGCTATTGTCCTTCTTATTAGTACTAAACGGAAAAAGCAATTTTCCTTTATTTGGATCGATTTTCTTAGAATTTCAGAAAAACTAGTCTTTACTACAGATTTTAGGGAGCTGCGTCAGTTATAACTGCAGTGCAGACAAGTTAATGTGGTCTAGATTTTCTTCCTCATTGTGTGGTGTGAACGTGTAAAAATTCAGGATGTCTACACGTGGAAAGTACAAAACCCTAACTTTGGAGACAAAGGTAGAAATTTTAAAGAAAGTAGAGAATGGCGAATGTAAAACAAAGTTATAACAAAGTTAACAAAGCAGCGGACTATGGAATTAAAAATAAATGTCTTGTCAACTAATTTGAAAAACAAGGAATCAATTTTAGATTCAGGGGAAAAATCAAAATTTGCTAGAGGAAGGAAACGCATGGGAAATGCGTCCCAAGAATTTCTAGAAAAAGCTCTACTGCTATGGTTCCAGGATGTTAGATCTCGAAATTTTCCGATAAATGGACCCCTATTGCTGACGAAGGCTAATGAATTGGCAAGTCCGATGGGTATTGAAGATTTTAAATGCAGTGATGGATGGACTTCTCGATTTATGTCAAGGCAAAATATTTCTTATCAAACTATATGTGGCCAAAGCTCTGATGTAAACGAAGACGTATGCACTAATTTCGGTAGGAAACTGCCAGGTCTTTTCTCTACTTACCTGACGAAAGATATTTTTAATGCGGCCATAATGGACAAAGCCATAATGGACTCTATTAAGACTCTGAATGCATTTATTCAGATGGAATCTTCCTCTGAAAATGAATTGAAATGTTTACTTCAAATCGAGAAACTGGCTGAACAATGTAGGCATCATAAACAGGACCAAACATCCATTTTACAGTTTTCCCCAAAGTGTAATTCATATTTTTAATAAAAGTTTACTTTATACTGCATATCTTCTGCATCATTTTATGATTAAAGTAAGTCTGTATTGCTTTTTAATATGTTTAACTTTAGATAATATAGTATAATATATTTTCTGGGGGTTATACATACTAGGAGAGTTTCTTCTTCAGTGATACACATTTAAAGCTATACATTTTCTCTTAAGATCGGATAATTCGAACTTCGGATAATTCGAACTTTTTTCTGAGAACCTTTGAGTTCGAATTAACGAGCGTCCACTGTATATATATATATATATATATATATATATATATATAAATTTTTGAAGTTCAAAATAATGAAAGTTTCGCTAATCCTCTGAATAATGCGTTCTTTTTCGTGTCACTTTAAAGAAGGGAAAAAAACTCATATCAATAATTCCACGTTCTGTAACTTTTATTTATTTCATCACGACGCAAATCTTTCAAATGAAGGAAAAGTAAAAGTTCGTAAGTCGCCAGAAACTCTTTTTCCCCCCAAGTAATACGTTACGAAACCCACTGTTGGAAATTATATCTCGAGCTGAATATTGAATTTCGGAAACTTTGAAAGTTGCTCGAAAAGTTTGAAGCGCAATATTTGAAAAGAATGTCGCAAGATCGCACCATCTCTTAGATAATTGAATTCTCTCGCTTGCAAAGGAATGCTGCTGAACTCTTCACGTCAATAATAAAATTGTTTCGCAAAAAGCCTTGATTTAGTTATTCAAATTTGGGTTTGTGGCGGCCCAGTGGTACAGCGCGCTGGTTTTCGGTGCTGAGGTCGCTCGGATCGAATCCTGGCGTTGCGCAATGAAAAATGCCTCTATTCGTGTCGTCCCTTCATAGGGGTAATGCGTCCGTCTATATGGTGCCCCCACAATAAAAAAGGGTAGTAAAATTGCGGTGTAGTATAGGCGAATGTTTGACAAGTGCCTCCGCATTGGAAAAAAGAAGTTATTCAAATTTTATTTTATAAATTCATCACGTCAGCTCTATTATCACTCGGTGATATGAGACATTTCACGGCATATGATTTGAGAATGTTTAATTCGTTTACTTGATTGCGCAGTTTGGAAGGAATTTTATGGCTTTATCAGCGCAAAGGATCTGTTATCATTTGCAAGGTGTCCTGGTATTGACTAAGGGCCTATTCACAAAGAATCCGTCCACGTCAGAGTTAGTCGTACTGACAGATTTTAAACCAATCACAGGCCTTAGCAATTTTGTTGCTAATCGTTTGTAATTGGTTAAATATATTTCATTGCGAGTAACGCTAGTGCTTACGGATTCTATTTGAACAGGCCCTAAGTTGAAAAGCATTTGAGGAACAGCTTCGATATAAGACCCCAATGGTGATATTTTGTATTGGCGACTTTTTTTTCACCTAGCCAAACATCGCATTGTTAATATCGTATGAATTACTTAGAAATTTAATTTTGAAAACTTAAAGGTATAAATAAGTATGATATACCCCCCCCCCAAGAGATTTCTCGCCAAATCTGGCGCCCTTAGTTTTGGTTCTAGGGTTGCCGGGTTTTACTTTGGTGTTGCCAATTTGTGTTTTTGTTGTTTTTAGAATTTTGTTGTTGCCAGATTTGGTTTTCTCTCGTGTTTTGCGCCATATATAGGCGGCGTGAATGGTTTTTTTACGTTCTCTAGTGCAGTAATATTATGTAGTGCCAACAGTTTTTGAATTTTGCGTTCCTCGTTTGAATTTTGCAATTTGATCTTCGTGAGCTAGCAAGCAGCGTGGATACTGGCTGTATATTCCAATTTATTTTTGTTCTTTTATTCTTTTATTATTTTTGTTATTATTTTATTATTGATTATTTTTGTTCTTTTATTCATTATGCCTGCAGTATTTAGTGTAGTTGAAAAATATCAGGGGATTTTAGTGTCTAAAATAGAGGCGAATTCTAATGGTAATTCTAGTTTTTCAGGAGGGAGACCAACAGTTGGATAACCAGGGATAGTTAACAACATTTTTTTATTTCATTTGTCTCAGGATGCACAGTTGCTTTTTAATTTTGTGACGGAGGTTGGGTTGTTAAAGAGCGCGAATTGCAAAAAATGTGGGTCAGAGATGAAGATTAAAGTTAAAAGTTCCTATTCTGATGGTTTTACATTTGTTTATAGGATAGTTATTGGGGGGAAGCAATGTAACACCGAGAAGCCTATTCGGCATGGTTTATGGTTTTCTAAATCTAAATTAAAGTTATTTCGCATTGGATAAGAAATATAAAATCACCTGGTTAAAGTTCCGCCGTGGATGATGCTTAGGACAGTGCATTGAAGTCTTCGAGCCCAAGCATAAAAATACAACTTGGAGACAGCTGTATTAAAATACTTGATGATAAACTTCCTTAGAGTGTATATATGAATGCCGTTAAAATAGTTTGTGGTAAAACTCGTACCAAATTAGTTAATAATACATTTATTAACTTTCATTGAATACAACTAAACATGAATAAAAAAAACATAATTCAGTACAGAACAAAAACTACGTTCCTAACATTGCGGCATTCACAGGATGGCATTTTAATACTTTTAGCCATCTTTAAGCAGATTTGAATACATTTTCAGTTAATTTTGTTTTGTAGACTGGTGCAGCCAACTATCGGCCGGGACGGGAACGAAAAGTTAAACGCAAGTTAACTTCTAATTAACTTCATTTTCTTTCAAGCTGATGGGATAATTCATCAAAAGATTTTAAAAAGTATTTATTATTACACAGAATTGTTAAATTTACTTGATTTAACAGAAAATCTAAAAACATGGTATATAAAAAGTTCTTTTTATCTTGTAATTATTTTATCAGTAAAATTGGTACAATAGGGTAAATAAAGCACGTTGTGAATTTCAAATACAGGTGACATCACTATTTAATTACGAAATTACATTTTCAAACCTTTAGAAAATTTTCACAAATAAGTAATTCTGGTGTTGAAATAATTTTGATTTTCAATTGAGCTTAGTTATATTTTTCAGAAACTGCGCTTAAAGATGAAAAAAATCCAGACAATAAACTAATTAAACAGTATCCCACAATATAAAATTAACGTCATTTATACTGCTTGAGACTTCTTGTCTAATATTAGAAAAAGTTATTCGGGTGTTAATTTTTCAAAAACCTAGAAGTATCTCACTCGAATGTCGACAGATGGCGCCACCATAAAAATTTTAGAGTGTCACTTCCAACTTTATGACTCTCCGTCTTTTCTTTCAATGCAGATGCGGCCGAACACGTGACTTCTCCTGGTCGGGCCCCGTCCTCCAGATGGCGCTCCGGTGCTCCCAGAGACCGCCCCGATGCCTGCCCTCAGCAACCTCTCGGACGCCGCCGTAGACTTGTCGCACTGCGAGCCGTGGGGAGAGACGCGCCACCCGCTGCTGCAGGCGGCCCACCTCTGCCTGGCGACCGCCTTCGTGGTGCCGGCAGTGCGCCGGACCCTCGCCCTCTTCGTGGTGCGCCTGCTGCTGGCGCTCGGCCTCTCGTCGGCGGCCGCCTGGGCCGCGCTCCGATCCTGCGCCGGGCCGGACGTCATCGCCTGGAACGCCACCCTGCTACTCGCCAACTGCGCGCAGGCTGCCTACATCGCCTACAGGAACCTGCCGCCCAAGATCGCGCCAGAGCTACAGGAGTTCTACCTCAAGGTACGATGCCCTAATTCGGTGACATGCAGAGTACCATAGTGTAAGGTGTACTGAGAAGTTCCTGGGCTAGATTTAGCCCTCAACTTCCCAAAAATAATCTAAATTTATTGGAGCTTGCTTAAACATCAATGAAAACGGGCTTGTTGGTGTTGGGGATAGAAAGATCCTCGAATTTCTACGACCAGAGAAAGTATAATATTAGTAACATAAATAATAACATAGGAATCATCAGGTTTGAACCTGGTCAGAAAACGTTAGCGATTTGGCAGAGCCATAATGTGACGTCACGCAGAGAGCACATTTCCTTGGAGGTTGCCGAAAATTTCGCCCAGTTTACCGACAAAACTGACTCATATACATCACCAAGTTGACAGCGTACAGGTTTAATATCGTATCCGTATTGGAACCAGGGAAGAATTTGTCCCCGGCTCGAGGAGGTTACGGGACACATGAGTGACGTATTACAGATGATGGAAATTTCCCGCAACCGAGGGTCACTATTTGATAACTGAGTCAGGGAAAAAAGCGTATGATTGTATTATGAAACATGTCCCTAGTTTAACCCCAAGTTTATTACTAGTATGGTCACATCGAAGTCACCTCTTCACAGAGTTGATCTTCTGTAATGTCAACGAAGTTGCTGAATTCTTTGCTCAGGTTGTAGCAGAAATCACTCATATAACTGTTGAATTGCCAAATTTGTCCCCTACTTTACCAATGCTGTCGTGCAGATGTTCTCAAGTTTAGAGAGTAAGTCTTTGATACTGTAATCGAAGTTCAAATTCTTCGTGAAACTTGCAACTTACGAAGTTAAACAGCTAAAATTAATTTCGTATTGAAGTTGTCAAGCCGACAGCGTAGATCCCTCCGGCGCAGCGTTCAGAGTCAGTGCTAGCATAGATCTCTGAGAAATTTTCTGCGTAGGTCCTTGATATAATCAAAGTTGCGAATTCTGAGTAAAATTTGCAGCTTTAGTCAATATTATTGCGTCAGAGATTGCCAGCTATACAGGGTGATTCCAAATTCCTATTACAAACTTCAAGGGTTGGTACAGGACACTGTAACAATAATTTATTGTAAAGGAATGTACGGGTGCAAGTGAATCGTTGAGACACAAACACAGGAAAGTGACATGAAAGGAAAAAGAAATTGTTTTTTGACAGCGTCGTTGACAAGTGCTATGTTTACAATAAGTGTTCAAAACTGCGTCCACCAATAGTAATACTTGCTTGGCAATGTCGAGGGAGGTATTGACGTACCGTTTCAAAGATGTCAGGTATTTCACGCTCACATGCAGCAGCAACGGATATTCGCGCTACGAGATCCTCAACAGAATCAAATGGAGTCGCATAAACGTGACTTTTCAGTTGTCCCTATAAAAAGTAATCAAGGTTCGATAAATCGGGAGATCGGGGTGGGAAGGGACTGGTCCAGCAAGCCCAATCCAGCGCTCCCCAAATTTGGCATCTAGGTAATTGCTCACAACAGTGCGGAAAGGGGTTGTCACCCCATCATTCTGAAACCACGGTCAGTCCGGCAGTTATCTATGAGGAAAGCGCTCCTGACACATTCGTAGCGTAACTCTCCATTACTTACCATTTGCACAGCTGTACATGAGATTTATGTCTGCTTTTTCGACATACGTAAAGTCTCCCATCACGGGAGATAGCAGAATTGAGAATGTCGTGTTTCCGCAGATGCACAGTGTTGATGGGCGGCAAGCCACCTACTGCTCTCTACTGGCAACGGAACCAACCAATCACTCCATTTTTCTTCCTTCCATGTCTCTTTCCCGTGTTTGTGCCTCAACGCGTCACTTGCGACCATACATTCCTATACAACAAATGATTGTTACACTGTACTGTACCAACCCTTAAAGTTTGTACCATGACTTAAAGGGTTGACCCCATAAAGTTTGTACCAAACAGGTAGTCATACAAAGGACATTGCAGCCTTTTCTGGAAACGAGCAGGCGGGCTACCATTTTGCAGAAAGACGTTCAGTTGTTACAACCGACTTACACCGAGATGTCTTCCCATTCAAAAAAGTTGCACGGGAAAAATATTATCCATTTGAAATATCAAGCACAGTTACAAAACAGAGTCAGGACAAAACAATGGGAAGGAGAAGATCTCGCTTATGTATTCCATAGGCCACAGAGTGTGGCAGTAATAAGTCTTTTTGAGCTATTAACAGATTATGATTGCCTAGAAGAGCATCTCCACCTAACTCAACCACACGTATTGTCCCTTTTGGGATCCGAGGGAACCCACATGAATCGATGTCAAACACTTCCTGTTTATCTGATTCCACGATGGCTCTGTAATGGCGAGCTAGTGAAGTTTTGGGGCAATGACTTTGCTCAATTAATTATGTTTTGGCTCAACTGCCTCTGTATTTGCATCTTTGTTCTACGTTCCTTTCTTGAAATGTACCCTGCTATTGGTAATGAAACAGAGATTAAAATGTTTGAAACTATGGCAGCTAAAACTGTTACAGTCGCCACTGTAGCCAAGATCTCCAAGGTTTCTCAATTTACCGCTTAAAGTGTCGTCGATTTTTTTTTTCAAATTCATCACCAAATTCAAAAACTACAAAACTTATGTAACTACATTGCGTCAAACTGGGTATATTAAATCCTTATTACATCACAAAAGAGGAAAAAAAATTATCATCGGTTACAGTCCTTGATAATATGGAATTAGATTGCATTTAGTACCCTAAGAGGATTAAAAAAACTGTACTTTAATTCGGATTATAAATGACTGTATGTTTGAACATTCGTTTTAACTCTTTTTTCGTAACCAGAAGATACATAGCACTATCCATTGCGCAACGATGTTTTTCCTGGTTTTGAAGATCCTTTCCTAAGGAGGCATCAATATTTATAGACCATTACTTAATAAGGCTTTTTCGAAATTGCTTGCTCCTCTCCACCGATGACAGATCTGAACAGATATTTTATTCTCTTGTTATTCATTCCTCGGACGATGAGGTCCCTCTCTCCAATCTATAATTTTTCTAAAATGTGTCCTTTCTGTTGTTAAGGCGTTATTTTTTGCAGAAGAATTGAAATCAGCTCTTCTATCTGAGTTCTTCAGTTTCTGTAAAGGTGTCTGTTACGAACTGTTTCATCAGATCTATTTTTAGCGGTCCAAAATGAAAAAAAAAATTTAATCAGAAGAATAGCACTTTATGGCTGCTGTGTACTAATCCTACTGGATTCATTCACCTCAATGTTAACCTATAGAGAAAATGTGTCTACTGTTTACAGCTACATAAATGCTGATAACCCAATAAAAATGGTATTTTCAAATAGAACTTTTCTGCACCTTGCAACAGGATTCATTTTAGAAATTTCGTCCACCAAAGGAATTTAGGAGCGTTTAAAACACACTAGACAATATTTTTCCCCCGAATAATTTAAATTTTAAAATATTATTTGCATTTTTTTAAACGAAGAATGCCCCATGGTGTAAAATTTCTTTGTCTGTTACGGAGTACAATTTTCTTAAAAAATCTTTCAATCCAAGTCGGCAATCCTTGGACACATTTTCTCCATAGGTTAACATTGAGGTGAGCGAATCCAATAGGGTTAGTACACAGCAGCCTCAAAGAGAAATCGTGTGAGGATTATAATTTTATCCGATAAATTCAGAGAATTACTTGACAGTACGTGTAAACTAGGATGAGAAATCTATCACTTTGGAAATAGTGCAAAGTAGTTACTAGAACTAAAACATTCATAAAAAATTTGATAGCAAGCTTACTAAAAGTCTAAGAGGATGATTTCGATACAAAAATTTTAAAAATAATTCATCAAAAGAAATATTCACATTACAGCAATTTACAATATATCTTCTGAATGCTGATACCACGTATTCATCAGTATTATGAAACATTCTTTCAATGTTTCTACACAACATGTATATACATTTTCCCTAAACAGTTCAGACAGCAAATTACAAGAAACGGTATCGAGCCGGGCTCAACATTCGCAACACGGCTAAGCAGGGCCTGATTTTCCATTAGGCCCGGTACGCCCGGGCCTAGGGGCCCTCGAATGTTGGGGGGGGGGGGGGAAATATTCATCTTAAAAGGAAAAAATTCCCAATTAATATATTTTTATTTTACCTTTTTTAAGAGAAATTTTTTTTATATATCCTTTCAAATTTGATTGATTGGTTCATCATATGTATGTTATATTGTATATAAGGGATTAATAAGTTTTTCTGGTTGCATTGTATTGGTGTTTTAATGATGAAGTTAATATGTTGTATTGTTTTTTGTTATTTGATAATGTTCTAGGCCTCTACGCTTCAAATAGCCAATTCTTGGTAAAATGGTACTTTCACAATGATTCGTAATTATTTTTTTGTGTGCCAATTTTGGAAATTTTACGCCCACATCGGTGTTAGGGGGCCCCCATCCCGAGTTGTGCCTGTAGTCAAGAATTTTCTAAATCGGGCCCGCGGAAAACAACACTCCACACCCGACCCCCGGTGGTTCAGTCCTCTCTATCCCTTAAAACAAAGATAGGGGCTACATGAGGCATACAAAGCAGCGCCCTCTCGTGATTGAAAGAAATATGTTACACTCCCCACCTGAACTCAAAAAAGAGTTCATAGACATATGCTACATTTACTATTAATTAAAAACAAGATAATATCAAACTAAGGAAAATCATATTTTAACACTTTACATAAAATACCAATCTCAAATCACATAAGGCAATTACAGTTAATTGTGAAACATCTCACACATTATCAGTAATGAATTATACAGTTATTCATCACAGCACAATAAAGTAAAAGGTAAAGCTGTATCAGACATCTGAAGTCAATACTATATTTAAGTTTACAGATTTAAGTCTCCAAAGGGTATAATAGTTGATCAAGAAACGTCTCTTCGGCAGTACGAGTGATAAAATATGGCACAAATTCATCGACACAAGTTCGTGTACGAAGTCCCACAGCAAATTAGACTTGCATATTTCGTCGAAACAACACTATGTTCCCCCTTTCGGAGGTCCTTTCGAGCTGCAGTAGTCATTTAATTTATCAGCAGTTGTCATCTGGAAGAAACGCCGCCTTTTCCCCGTCCTTTCGAAACAACCTCCCCACCACGGAGCTCTCCTATGGAAAAGCTTCCGACTGATTCCGTCATCGTTGTCCTCTGGGATTTTATCATTTATTCCGTCGCGTAAGTGTTCCTGTATGATATATTGATAATTATGAAACGAAGGAGGGTCACTTTTAAAATGCTTCCGTGATCTACGAAGTCTTTCTGAGGCTAGCTCAAAGTTGTGTTTCAGTGAATGGTTAGTGTCAGGTTTCCATGGAAGCTTTACAGAATTTCTATCTTTAACACCGCATTTATACAGTCGCGATTTCGGCGAGTCGAATTGCGGTGGGCCAATGTGTAAACGGTGTTCTCGCCGTTTCTCCTCGCCAATCGTGGCGCTCGCCCATTAGTTACCCTTCCTTGAACCACATACCCAAATAAGCTATCGGTTGCGAGGAGTTTTTCACCGAGCCTAAAGGATCTGTCGCACAAAACTTCAAACAGATAATTCGCCCCCACAAGAATATCTACGTCGTCGAGTTCCCCGGTGTCAGAAAGGTCAAACCCCTAACCCCGTATTTACACAGTCGCGATAGCGGCGAGTCGAATAGCGGGGGGGGGGGGGAGAGAGAGAATATGTAAACGGTCTTCTCGCCGTTTCTCCTCGCCAATCGTGGCGCTCGTTTCGGGAGCGGTTTTCTGGCACGAGTCAAAGGGGCGAATGGCGATGGGGAGGGGGGGTCCAAAGTCAAAGGGGGTAATGGCGTCGGGAAGTTGCGAGAGGAAGTTTTGTTCACAGCAAGAGGCGGGAATGTGAGAACGGTTTCTCGCGTCGATGCAGAAATGTGACTAATGTCCCGCGAATGTCTTGCGGATGGCTCGATTGCAAATGTGTAAATGCGTCATTAGACATCGCAGCCTTTTGCACCTCCGACGGCGGAGGGGGAATTTTACCGTGTGTTATTTCGTTTACAACGAGAGCTTTCAACGGAATTTCTAGCTTCTGATTCTTTGTGTTTCGAAGCTCTAGTTGTACCAAATCACATGAGAAATGCTTAGCACTCCCCCTTCCGAAACCGCTAGATTTGCAACCGCTCGCTTTTAATGGATTAGAGGTTCAATTCAACACAAATGCTACGTTTAACAAAGCTACGATGACTGCCTGAGTCGAATAATAATTTTACAAATTTATTTCCTCTCTTTGATTTTGGGATCGCGCTACAAGTTTGGAGTAATACGAGTTCATTTTCTTTCTCCCCTGAAATATGCGATGTGGTAACGGTATTAGTTTCTTAAGTCACACTCTCACTTCTTCCTTTAGATTTATTGATTTCTACAACTTCTTTGTTACATATTAAACTTTTATGTGGTTTATTACACAAATCACATCTTTTCTAAAACAAAAATTTCAAAAGTGCCCTTCTTTCAGACAACGGAAACAACGACGTTGGATAATGATCAAGGTTCTTTTTTTCATCTACAGTTAAAAGGCAATCCTCCGATTCATGATTTCTGTTACAACAAAATACACAATATGTATTTGAAACTGTAATCAGCGCGGAAGCTCTCAAAACTGCACAGAAATTGTTTTTGTTTTGATATTCTGTCCTACCTCGAAACCGAGTATCATAATCATTAATAGAAATTTTAGAACTAGGTGAGAGTATGAGCGACGCTTCACGACATTCAACTTCCTTTCTAATGAATTCAACGAGTTCTGAAATTTTGAATTCTGAGCTTCACGTTTGCTTACGATTGTAATCTAGACTTAACTCATTGGGAAGTTTCTGTAATATTATAGGGCACAATAAGTTTCCATATGAGCCTGCAGTAACATTTAGCGAATCTAAACTACGCATTTGAACCTCACACTCATCATAAAATTTTCTCAGAGCATTCCCGTTAGAGGCATTTCTCACTGGCTAGATGGCCAACAATTTCTCATGTGAGAACTTACGATTAGATCATTTCTCCCAATCCTTTCTTTCAACAATGCAATAGAAGAATCATAGTTATTTTCAGTTAAAGCGAAACCGGAAACATCGGTCAATGCATATCCACACAAATACATTTTCAGATAATTGAATTTTTGTATTTTACTCAGGCAATCATTGTTATGAATGGCGATTACATACTAGTTCCAAAAATCTAGCCAACTGCTAGGATCGCCATAAAATTTCGATATTTCTAGTTTGGCTAACTTAAAAATTTGAGGTTCAGAATAATGCCCACTATTTCTATTAATCAAAGCAGTTTCGTTTTGATGCTCAATCGGAACTTCATTACGCGAACTCTTAGTACATCGCTTTAAATATCTACTAATTTTTCCTTTCCATTTTATTATCTTTTCTTGATAATCCTGATTTTGCAGAACTTCATTTTCAATGTCCTCTACCCCAATCAATGATTCTGTTCTAAAATCCAAATTTTTAAGAACACCGGTTTTCTCATCTAACTGATCATAAAAATCCTGCAAATCCTCATTTTTCTGTTCTGTAGTAATATCAATTACGTCTACTAGAAAAAAAATTTCGGTTTTTGTAATTAATTTAGTTGTTAGCTAATTACACCACGCTTTCTTTTCAAATGTTCCAATTCATTATTAAGTTCCGATTGATCATTTGTCGCCATATTAAGTTCCTTTCGATACAGTTGGAACTAACTATGATTACAAAAACAACTATCAAATACAGTTTAAATCAAATCTTAAATTGTAATTCCTAACATTTAAAATCAAACACTTAAACAAATCATATGTCGCATCATATTCATCAAAAAATCAGAAAATTAATTCAAATCAAACACTTATTACATGCGAAGAGTAATACTTTTATAATTTCATTTCAACAAAGGAATATTAAATCAAATTAAATAAATAACTCATAGTTTCAAAGGCAAATCATTTCATTTCAATAAAGGAATAATATAATCAAACTAAATAACTCAAAGCTGCCATGGCATTCCTGAATCGAAAATATACCAAACTTTTATTCCTAAAAATTTTCACAAAACTGAATTCTTTTCGCGGTCTAAAGCACCATGACGCAAAAGACTATTACTAATAATACACACCCACATACACTTAAGAAGGGTCTTACATATTTCATTTAACTATATTTATTTATACATATTCCATTATTACTGCGGACCCGCAGAAAACAACACTCCGCGTTCGACCCCCGGCGGTTCAGTTCTCTCTATCCCTTAAAACAAAGATGGGGGCTACATGAGGCATACAAAGCAGCGTCGTCTCTTGATTAAAACAAAAATGTCACACCTTTTTCAGTTACTGTCCTTGCTTCTTGAATAAAGAAACGCATTCCATTTTATTAGTGGAAGGATTAAGCACACCAATCTGTGTCGTATCACAATCTATATTAGCGTTAAAACGTTCACCTAAATCCGTCTTTCCTCCGGCACCTCCTGGGATTAGCTGTTGACAAGAAAAGTTATCAAGAGATTCATTGTTACACAAAGCACAGTGAACGTTCTTATACGACAAGGAGTAATTGTGTCTTGAGTATACGACTGCTGTATATGCCCTACATTTATAAAGAACGTCTTTATCCGCCCAATTCTCGGGACAATCTGCTATGATTTTTGGGTTACATTGTTTCACCAAAGACGATATGTGATTTGGGAGTTCGAAACTCAGGATATACGGCATGGAAAAAGGTTTTTCACCCTTGGCATACACCGAGGTCCTTATAACTTGGTTGTAGGTCACTCTGTAACCACTCTCGCTGTTGTAGGAGCTGTCATCGATGTTCCTCAGAGTGGGATTCCATAATATGAAGTTCTCAGTTGTTTCGTGACATCGAAAGCAGTAGTAATTCTTATAGGTCGTATGTGTATCTAGGCTAGTTACCGGGGTAAGCTTTAAAATATCGCCCTCCCCATTCGGTTCTGCCTCACACCAGCTTTTCCAAATGGAACCAGGGCATACCTGTACCATGAAATAACCCCAATAGTTCGCTTCCCTACATCCGAAGATGGGTGGGGCGTTAACTCTGTAAGGTGAGTCGGAGCAACACGTGTCATACTGCCAACAATGTCTATTGCAACTGCATGTGTATGGGGACGAGATTTCGGGATCGTCATAGCTTCTGACTTCCATGCATGAATCCAACGGATAACAAGAACCGTTCATCCCGATACGGTCAGGATAGGACACTTCGTCACCATAAAACGTCCCTCTTCCAAGAACACTTCTAGGAACACAAAATAAGCAGATGATAGGCACGAAGAACTTCATGGCAATCGATTTTCTTAACAACTGCAAAAGAAAGGAATGAGGAAACTATGCGCTCGAAAAATAAAGTATCATTTCTGCATTAAAAATGCGTATCAAAAACAAATGTCAATTAAAAATGTCAGCCTGAAAAAATAATACCTTAGGAAACAAATAAAAATTAAAGTGAGACAGTATAATATTTTTCACACACACTTTAAGTTACCTGCTGCTGATTTTTTTGTTGTTGCTTATGCACCCTGGTTGGAAGTTCCATACCAGGTCCATATAGGCTACAGGTTGAAGTGTGTGACTCCGGTTTAATTATCACCACAAGGGTTGGAGTACCTCTTAGACAGTTGCCACCACAACTTTGACCGAGCACCCCCAGAGGCGACAACTGGGGGGATCGTACTTTTTCCCACCCTCACTGACCTTCATAGAGGGATTTTGCGGTCTACGGGTTTAACGTGCCCGTTTCCGGGCTAGACACGGAGGTATTTTAATGGCGCGCGCAGGGATTCGATCCGAGCACCCTCGGCATCGAAAGCCTGTACGTTACAGCAAGGCCACCTCGAGCACATTACCTTCTAGAAACGGTCATTACCTAAAGTTAAAATTTTTTTTCAATGCGGAGGCACTTGTCGCGAAGACATTCGCCTATAATTCACCGCAGCTTTGCTGGCCATTTTATTATAAATTTTACATACAGGCGTCTTTAAAAACAGCCGAGGGTCTGAAGAACTTCAAAAATTCACTTCATTAATTACCGTTGATTTTTAATTAATAAAAAACCAACAATTTGTAAGCTGTTACACTTTGTGGAATCACCCCTCTGAATATGGCGTCCACGTTAGGGTTAGCTGGCAAACAGCGAGCGAAAAGATAAAATAAATAAAATAAAAAAGTTTCAAGTTATATATTAAACCAGAATAATAAATGAAAATAATAATCTTTCAAGTCAGATTTTATACTCTAAAATAAATCGGATCCAACGGCATATTGACACTCTCACACGCGATGGAAAATTCGAATCATCCACGCTAAGTGTCACGATCTTTTTTAATCGCTACTGCAATCCCCCTAGCTTATGACTTTGTGTCTATTGAAGAGTTAAAGACTAAGCTTCTATCCTGCTAACTTATTTCTCACTTAAAACTCCTCTTAATCCATAAATGTATGTATATTCACCAACCCATAGCAACTTTCCAAAAAACTCATTGCGTATATTTTTTACTTTACTCAACAGTGTTGTGTATAATCGTGGCGTGTTCGTTAAAACGGTTCATTTGGTACCCCGTAAGACTCGGGTTCGAGTATGGGATCGTGCAAATTTTGCTAAACCTGTATTTTCAGCTTTTTTATTTCAGCTTTTATTTAATTATTTTTTTAATTATTATCTTTATTTTATTTTATTATTTTTTAAATTATTATTTTTATTTTATTTTATTACTTTTTTAAATTATTATTTTTTTTCAGCTTTTTTATGATGAAAGACCGAATATAGCTGAAATCTGAGGAGTTTATTATACATTTATATATTTTTAATTGGTTTTCATATTATTAATGTGTATCACATTTCGTATGCTTTTTTTTCTATGTTATTTATACTGTGTTTAGTTTTTTAATGGATTTTGGTAGGTTTATTATAAATTTATATATTTTATGTTTTACTTTCCAGGATTTTTTGCTCCAATGATAAAGGCTAAATCTTTTCTATGTTGTTTATACTGTGTTTAGTTTTAAAATTGATTTTGGTTAACAAACATTCATCAATAATTTATTTCTGGGCATTGTATTGCTAGCAATTACGATAACCAACAATTTTTGAAGGATGCTATTCTCGATTCACAGATGTGCAATAGATGGCGCCACTATTTTAAACTTTTAGTATTCCATAAACCAACACCTCCTAAACGTTCGTTTAGGAGGTGTTCCTAAACGAACGGTACATTCAAATTAAATACAATGTCAGTGTATGCAATTAATGCCAATATATATATAATACGACGATCAATGTATACGATTGATGTAAAAAAAACAAAAAAATATATTAATAAAAAAATCGTATGGGATATTTTTATAGACAAAATAATGTAGAAGAAAATATTCAAATTAAATCTCATAGGACATACTAAAGAATATAGTACAGTTAATGTAGTACAGTTTGAGGAACATATCTTTTACATTATTTTAATATTTTTTTTAATAATGTCCAATCGTCTGCCGCATTAGCAAGAAAAAAGTATTTTTTTGCCTATTTCGTTGTTATTTGAAGATAAATTTATTTAAAGTAACAGAAAAAGAAATCACGTGATCAGCGTTTAATAAATTAACCTTTTACATGCCAATGTTCCTTTTTTGGAACACCATGTTTAATATTTTTTTAAAAATAAACTGTGATATCTGTCAGTTTGAAAAAATTACCGTATATTATAGAAGGCATGATTGATTTTTTGACTTTTTTTTTCAAATATGAATATTTTAGCGTAGAAAAATTTCTAAAAATCAGCTTTTTTCACAATTTTTACAGTACGTAAGAAAAAAATTCTATAAAATTCCTAAAAATTCAAATTCACCCAAAAATTTCCCCATCGTACTTGCAAAGGACAAGTTTAACGAGTTAATAAAATAAATTAAAATAATAACAAGAAATATTTCCTCAAGACTGCGTAAAAATACAATGTTCCAAAAAAGGAACATTGGCATGTAACGATATACAAAAGCAGTGATATCACACGTGATCAGTGATTTTGCCGTCAATCAGTGATTCTGCCGTCTGATTACTTAGAAAATTCAGCCGAACTTACAAAGCTGTATGCCCTACAAAATGGAGACTTTAGACGTCGACGCAAATGACATTCGGCAGTTTCTTGGATTACTGTTGTTTAGTGGCTACCACTCAGTACCTGATGAAAATACATATTGGAGCTCTCAGGAAGATTTGCATATCCTAATTGTTAACAATACAATGCCCAGAAATAAATTTCGGATGTTAAAAAAGTATTTCCACATTGTTGATAATAGTAAATTGGAACCAGGCGATAAATTAGGAAAAATTT
Source organism: Dolomedes plantarius (assembly GCA_907164885.2). Lineage (NCBI taxonomy): Eukaryota > Metazoa > Arthropoda > Arachnida > Araneae > Dolomedidae > Dolomedes > Dolomedes plantarius. The sequence continues at coordinate 98,996,558 of OU015495.1, forward strand.
CTCCCTTTTATAAAGAGGTTGGAAAAAATTTTCGTCAATTTGGATTTTTTCATGAAAATATGAGTATCGATGAATCCATGGTTCCATGTTATGGACATCGTTCGGCTAAGGTGTTCATACGTGGAAAGCCAATTCGCTTTGGTTTCAAAGTTTGAATGATCTGCTCAGCAAATGGTTATCCTTATGCTATGTCTATCTACGGTGGAAAAAGTTCGAAAAATGAAAATTTGCCACTTGGATCAAAAGTTGTCTCCGAACTATTATCTTTTATTGACAATCCAGAGAAAGGCAAAATATTTTTCGATAACTTTTTTTACATCGTACAGTCTGCTGACAGATTTATCTAACAAAGGCTTTAAGGCAATCGGCACAGTGCGAGATTCCAGAACGGGACAATGTTCTCTTAAAACAGCAAAAGAAATATCGAAATCTCAACGTGGAGAGTTTGATTACCGATGCGATGGAGAAGTTTATATGTGCCATTGGAACGATAGTTTTGTTGTAACTATTACATCAAATTTTATCACTCACGAACCATTAGGAAGAGCAAAAAGATATGTCCGAGCTAAAATAAAAGTTGATTTTCCTTAACCTTACATTATAAAATTATATAATAAAGGAATGAGTGGAGTACACCTGTTGGACCGACTTCCTGGAAGTTATCGACCAAAGTTACGCAGCAAAATATGGTACTTTATTCCTTGATCATAGTGTGGCATGTAAAAGGTTAAATTCTAAAAATTAATCTTTAAAAATTTACCAAAAATCATAAAATGGAGGTAAAGATTCGAAAAAGATTTCATATTAAAGGAATTTTTATGATCTTTTTCGTGATATAAATTTTATAACCCTCAAATTGTTATTATTTTAAATGCAAACTTAAAAAAAGTTACTAAAACAACTCAAAAATTTAATTTAAAAAAATCTAAGAATTTTTCAAAAATTTTTCTTAGTGCACTCCTACACTATAAGAAGAATCACCATGCAAAATTTCAGCCCTTTTATTTCCCGCGGTTTGGTCTGTACGTTGTATGTCAGTCAGTCAATCAGTCAGTCAGTCAGTTAGTTACGGAACTGTTTTATATATATATATATATATATATATATATATATATATATTAATTATTATTATTACTATCTTTATATCGTAACGTTAACTTCATGCGCACGCATTATTTTCCTATGCTTTTTTTTATCTTTATAATAGCGTAATTTTCATATGATTTTAAACAACAATAATTTTTAACTGGCATTCAATTCGCTGTTAAAACTTTATATTTACACCCTATTTAAAAGAAGTAGGGTGTAAATTTTTCAAAGAGGATGTTTCAACACCCAACTTCAAAGAAGTAGGGTGTAAATTGTAGGCTAGAAAGTTGGTAAAATCAAAATTTTGTGTAATGTATTTAATTTCTCGATTAAAAGTAGTTTTTTTCTAAAAATTAATTTATTTCGCTTGAAAAGCTAAATATTTTATGCACGCGTTCTATATTATTATTACTATCTTTATATCATAAAGTTAACTTCATACGCGAGCATTATTTTCATATGCTTTTTTTATTATTATCTTTATAATAGCTTTATTTTCATATGCTTTTAAACAACTATCGTTTTTATTCATATTATGTTGGTTTTTTATTAATTAAAAATTAAGGGTAATTAATTTCGATTCCGGAAGTTCTTATTATCTTTATTTTCATATGCTTTTTCAATTACGAATTATTCCAATGTTGGTTAAAAAACTTATGTAATTCATACATTTGCGTGAGTTTAATTATTGTAATTAATAAATTTATATTTCTGGAGAGGATGTTTCAGGTTTTAGTGGTACTATGATGAAAGGCTGAATCTACCAAAATTCTGAGGAGTTTATTATGGAGAGAAAAGGAATTTAATATGTAGAGGATGTTTATAGGAGTTTAATGTGGAGAGGAGTTGAATGGTTTGCAGCCCTCAATCAAACACTTCATTTTTTAAGAGGCAACGCTAGAGTCATATCATGGTTCTATTGGAAATTTCAGCTAAACCTGTAATTTCAGCTTCTTTTTTTTGCCCAAATGATAAAAGGCTAAATCTAGCTGAATTCTGAGGAGTTTATTATAATTTTATATTTTTTTTATTGGGTTTTCATTTTATTCATGTGTATAAGATTTCACATGTTTTTTTCTATGTTATTTATAACGTGTTTAGTTTTAAATTAATTTTGGTTAGCAAACATTAGACAATTTGACATTTTTACTTTTCAGATTTTAGTGCTTCAATGATGGAAGGCTGAAATTCCTGAATTCTGAGATGTGTATAACATTTCACATATACTTTTTCTATGTTATTTATACTGTGCTGATTTTGGTTAACAAATATTGTTAAAATCCCGGGCAATGCCGGGTACTTCAGCTAGTATATATATAAAACTGCAAGGCAAAAATCGTCACAACATAATCACACAAAGGAACATCAGACATTTAAGATAGGTTTTCAAGCTGAGAGACCAACTTGGAATGCAGAAAATACATATATATATATATATACATATGTGTTCAAACGGAAATATTTAGGCCATTTTATTCTATTCAATCGTAGAAATCTTAATGTATATTTTAGAAATATATTTTTATACTTTCAATGAGAATGAACCTTCGAAAAAAATTAGCCGAGATAAACTAGCCTAGTGAAACTATTTTTTGACGCACATCACAAAACATAGTTTTCTACTGATCGCAAAATTTAAAAAAAGCAATTTTAAATTGCATCAATTAACAAAACAATTAAATTTAAATATTTTATTAAGATCATATTTTTTTTAAAAAAATGAAGAGTATACATATAGAATAAAATACATAATTTTTTTTAATTCTCAAAAATTAACTAAACAAGAGTTTAAACTTTTATTCATCTAATTCTTATAAACAGTATTAGATATGTTTATACTATAAATATACGTTGCTCAGTTTCGAAACATCACCTTTCAACGACCGTCTGACGTCCAAATCAGGATATCAGACTGTTCAGGATATCATACTGTTATACATTTATGCTACCATTTTAAAATGTCCATGACTCTATTTTTTTTTTTAAGAGAGAAAAGAAAAAGAAGAATTTATTTTTTATCTGACAATTCGATAATTTTTCCATAGTGATTATTTGAAGCATCAGGTCCATTCACTTTCCTATCGTCGAGTGCCTTCAACAATACCCAGGTCTGAAAGTATCCCATCTATTCATCAGATGTTAACCCGATGAGGTGTCATAAAATTGGTCAACAATTCGATAATGGCAAAAGTTTTCCCATAGTGATTATTTGCAGCAGGTCCATTCACTTTCGAATTGTCGAGTGCCTTCAACAGTACCCAGGTTTCAAACCATCCCATCTATTCATCAGTACATTCTGTATGTTACCCCGATAAGGTGTCATAAAATTGGTCATCTATTCGTTTGTCAAGGAAAAGCCTATGTTTTGAGCTGAAATGTATACCAACAATTGATTTTTAAAGATTGTAGCAAAATCATTAACAATTAGAGCACTAACTTAAAGATATTGCAAAGATTACGTGATATTCAGAAAATATAAACTTTCACTAATGAATTAATATTTTTAATTTTATTAAAAAAATTTTTACTCCGTAATGATAAATTATTCATAATGTAAAAAACCTAGATTTACGGCTTACTGAATTGTTCTCCAAATGATAGGTTTTGTAACGAAACTCAAGACAATCTAAGTGTTTATTCTGTATTACTTCTCAAACAAAACATACACCGGTTCATTAAAAAATATTTTCAGTTGAAAAAAGTTTATAAATGTTTAAAATTTTTTAATGATGCCTGAACAGTTTTTACATTCAATTGAAATGAAAACACCTGTTTCATGAAAATAATATAACATTACCAAAAATTTTATCAAAATGAACATATATGTAACGTGGTATATGAAACCAAAGCGCAAGTTTTTATAATAATGTTCTTTTTTTCGCTAAATGTTCACCATTTAAATAAATATATATATATATATATATATATATATATATATATATATATATATATATATATATATATATATTCTGCTGAAATTTCCTCAAATTTGGTTGCTATTTCATAATGCCCGTGAAATCACAGCGTATATGTCAACCTTAAATTCTGAGCGAAATGTTCACCTTTTAAATGAAAAAATTACCCAATTTTTATGAACACTGACATGTTTTCAAACATGCTTTCAAGGCTAGAAAATATACTTTATATTCAAAATGGAGCGATAAGTACGCCAGTTAAATAAAAATAATTGAACTTTGTCGAAATGTTATAAAAAGTGATAGTTATAGAACAATCTAAAAAATTTTGTACGATTTGGTCCATCAAAATACATGGATCCAAAGTTCAAAATGACAATTCGGAAGGCAATAGGAGAAAATTATACTTGAAATTACAATTGGTCCACTAAAATATAAAATTTATCAATTTGTATGAATAATGAAACAATGGAAAAATTATTTACACGATTTAGAAAGTGTAAATTGTTAAAAACAAATACTTACATGTATGGATTTGTTGGTTATAAAGCAATTTTTTTGCTTTCTGAGCAGCAAAATTGTATATTAGAAGTGAAAAGTCTAAAGATGATGAGAGATCATTTTCATTAGAAATAAGTGCCAAGGAGGACAGGCGTACAATCCGTATTCAAAGGATTCTGATTGTACCTGCTTTGTAATTTTTTTTCAATTCTTGTGGGAAAAGTGGGAAATAAAATCCATTATAATGATAGAGAGAACAAGTAAAATCCATTTTTTGTTTACCTCACTCCTTCAGCCTTCAGACCCCTTTCTTCCCAACAGGTTTGGAGCGCATTTACTTATTTGTCTTACACTCCCTGGAGAAATATAAAATGTCTTATCTATTGTTTGCTTTGAATAGACCAAACATTTGACCAAATGGTATTAGTATTCATTCACAAGGATATGTTCACGTTTTTCTCAGTTTGCAACTATTCCGTGAACACGAACAAAGTCCGACAAAACGGTTTATAATTCTTCAAATGACTGTATGTAGTGACTGACAGATAGTAGAAACTGATATTGAAAAAAAAGGATTGATAATCAAGGGTTTACTATAACTGAATTGGAGATAAATCATGCTTTTTTTAACCGAGAAATTTTTCGAACTAAAAGGGTAGTTTGTCAGTTAAGATTCTTTCTGCGATTTTTTAGAAAAAATCGAAACATATATATTTTTATAAGTTGAATTATAGAAACCACGATAAATGAGGGATTTCTTTAAAAACACGTAACATTTAGAAAAGTGTTGCAATGAGAAATAAAAATGGCGGCCCTGGGCGGTTGCCCAGTTCGCCCACCCCTAAGCACGGCCCTGGCTCTCCTCTTCCTCCTCCTCTAACAAAAGTGTGATAATGGCTAAATCTTTAACTGAAAAATGAAACCGCGCCATGACGTTACAAATATTTCACAACTAATGAAACACGTTCCCGCCACTGTCTACTCCCGTCTCCGTATAAACACATGCATCCGGCGCTCGGGCTCGGCTCGTTCCCGTTACATTCCCTTTACGTGCCTGTATAAATCGACCCTAAGGGCTGCAACAACCATCCAAATCGGTTAAGGAACTTACATGTCTGCTACAAGCCGAGTGGAAGAAAATACCAACAAGGACCTGTGGAAAGCATGCCCAGAGGGTTGAGGCTGTAATTGCCCTCCTAGAGGCTCTACCAACTATTGAATATGAATAAATTTTGTTTTTCTTTTCTATCACAGATGTCGAAATACTTAATTGGTAGATAGTGAACCTACATATACATAAATAAATAAATATATATATATATATATATATATATATAATATACACTCGTCAAAAGTTAAACTGCAACACCATGAAGGAAAGCTCGTATTGATGTGAAAATAATAAGATCGGTAGAGGTAAGAGACATATGCAGATGATTAAAGAAAGAAAGAAAAATATGAAAAATTAAATTGTTTATTCAGTATCTAATGTGGCCACCACGGGCAGCTATACAGGCCTCTAAACGGCGAGGCATACTGTCTATGTAGCTATTAATGGTCTCCTTACCACGCCGATTCCACTGCACCTTCCAGTTCCTGTATGGTATGCGGCTGCGGTGCCTTGTGCTCGATGGGAGAGAGATCGGGTGAGGCCGCCGGCCAGGAAAGGATGTGAATTCCATTGAGGCTGTTCAGAGTGTGACATGCGACATGAGACCAGGTATTGTCCTGCTGGAATAACGTGCCGGAGGCGGCCTGCACAAGTGGCCGACCCACGGGTATAACAACTTGTATTACGTACCGGGCCGATGTTAAGCTGCCAGTAATGTGCCCAAAGGTTGTCCGCTGTCCTAACATGATGCCACCCCAAACCATGAAGCCTGGTGGGGGGCCGGTGTGACGTTCGACGATATGGGTTGGTAGGTAAAGTTCTCCGGGTAGCCGCCACGCATGTGTCGGCTGACGTGCACCTGGATGATCCACTGTCTCTTTGCTGTGTTCATAGATGGTCCTGCGTCCATCGTGCCACACATCGTGACCGTCATTCCTCCATAAACAAAATCGGGATTCGTCCTGAAAACAATACCTGATGTCATTTGTTCGTCCAGTGACGATAACGTCGACACAAAGCCAGACGGACAGCCCTGTGTCGCGTGGTTAAAGGAACCCCAGTGGCTGGCCGCCGTGCCTCAAGCAGACTGTTACGGGTGGTTTGGCAGGAGACAGATGCCCCATCTGATATTGGTAGATAGGTCTGAATATGACTTGCCGTGGCGAATGGGTCCCCACGAAACATTCGCCGAATTTGCCGATCTGACGTGCACCTGGATGATCCACTGTCTCTTTGCTGTGTTCACAGATGGTCCTGCGTCCATCGTGCCACACATCGCTGAATTGTACTGACGTCCCGTCCAACACGACTGGCAATTTCGCGCATTGACAAACCGAGCTCATATAGTTTTAGGATACGTTCTCGTTCCTCAGACGATAACCGCTGATATTCAGATCGTTGATGTCTCCGAGGCATTTTCTACCCCTCTTCAAGTTCCGCTACAACAGCAATCTGTCATTGATAGCATATACAGAGCGAGCCAGCTACTGGCTTTTATAGTCAAAAACTGGGTATCATGTGACCAGGTGCGCACGCGTATTTAATCATTTGCATATGACTCTGACATCTACCGATCCTGCAATTTTCACAACGCTACGCGCATTCCTTCATGGTGTTGCAATTTCACTTTTGACGAGTGTATATACATATGCATATACATATACATACATATATATATATATATATATATATATATATATATATATATATATATATATATATATACAGTCGAACCTCCATATATCGAACTTCCCCATATCGAAATTTTCTATATATCGAACTCTTAGCAAATCTCCATGTTCATTACATAGAAAAATTGTTTCTAGATATCGAAAAATCTCTATAAATCGAAATTTTTTTCAAGACAAATTGGGAGATTTTATTCCACTTTAGAATAAAATCTCCCAATTTTTGACATTTGAAACAATACGTCGTGGACTTCAATTCGCGGGAAATGTCCCTAATGAAGTTTTTAGTTGACTGAATAAATACGAACATTTCTTTGAACTTTCCGCAAAACTGACTGTTCAGCAATATATTCGTAGTTTTTATTTAAAGAATGTAACTGTGATCATTGTAACCACTGTCTGCATTATTGTTACTTTAAAGGTATGTAGTACTCAATAAATCTTTCATATTAATTCATTTTTTAGTTATTAACTTTCATTTAATGGGATTCGTATATAAATTATAAAGGGAGTTTCGTATACGAAAATTAGCTATAATTTTTTTTTTTTTTTAGGAGAATTATGATAAAGTGAAGCTCAATTCTATAAATCGAAATTTCTATATATCGAATTATTCTCCGGCAATTTGCTACTTCGATTTATTGAGGTTCGACTGTATATATATACATATGTAGCAAAACCTCGTTTATCAGGACTAACTGGGACCATAGGCAATCCGAATAATCCGGGTAATATGGGTGATAAGCAAAACAAAATCCTTAACTAAGCAGACTTTCGTTTATTACGATAAAAAAAACTATGTTTTGTAACAAAATTACATTGTATTGTTTACAAGACATTAAAAAATATAAAAATAACTCTTCTGAGTCAATCCATGTCAACGCCATGTGACACTCTAGTAAAGCTTTCTGACACTCAACAAAAAGCGTGTTATTATCATAATTTATCGTACAATCTATGCAGGAACTATACATTGAATCAATCTAAAAAGCGAATATTTGGCGTACTTATAGTTACGTTCTTGCTATCGTAGTTAAAAATTATTATCTAATGTGAACATTAAATAAAAAATGTCTGCAAATCTGATCCGGATAACGAGGTTTTAATGTATATACAGTGGCTCCCAAAAGTGTTCGTACACTTACGATTTTCAATGAAATAAGGGTCTATCCATTAATTAAAATGAATACTTCAGAATGGGTATTTAATAATAAGATCTATAATCTATTCTTAACAAAACTACATGAAATATTTTCAAAACATAATAAAACTTTATTTTTAAGAAACCATTAATCAAAAAGTAACAAAAACTTTATCTCACAAAAGTCATCGTACACTTGTAAAAAATCTCTACATATTAGTAAATATTCTAATTTTTCGTTAAATTAATATTTAGTAGGATATCCTTTAGCATCCACAACAGCTTTTAAACGTCTTGGAATATATTGCACTAGTTCTTTTGTAATTTCTGCATCAATGTTCATCCATTCTTCCATCATAAATGTTTTTAGTTCGCTTTTCGTGTGAATGTCGTGTTTTCGTACTCGAAACTCCAGTTCTCTCCAAATATGTTCTATTGGGTTTGAATCTGGCGATTGAGGTGGTGTTTTCAAAACTTGTGGATAATTAAAGAGACACCAGAGGCGAACGTGGAGAGCCGTGTGCTTAGGATCGTTATCTTGATAAAAAACAAAGTTGTTTCCAATACCCAAATTTTGGGCTGATAATTTTAAATTGTCTCTTAAAATATTTATATAAACAGCATGATTCATTATGCCATCAATAAATACCAAATTACTTAGTCCTAATGCTGACGTGCACTTAACTGTTCCTACTAAGTTCTTGGGATTAAGTTCCTCATTTTTTCTTCTCTATACAATTATACGCCCATCGGAACCAAAAATGTTAAACTTGCTTTTATCGGCAAATAAGACATTATTCCAATATGTTTGGGGCTTATATATCATTGATAGGGCGAAGGAAAGCCTAAGCTTTCTGTTTTTCTCACAAAAAATTCTCTACGAGCAGAACGTCCATGTAATCCAGCTGCTCTGAAAACTCGTCGAACAGTTTCAGGTGGAATTGAAGTAGAAAATGTTTCATCAAATTCTGCAGAAAATTTTACAGCACTCAAAGGTGGATTTTTCACAAATTTTCTAATTATAAATCTCTGATCACGTTTTGTTAACTTTGCGGGACGAACTTTTCTTACTTTGTTTTCGATCCGATTTCCTTCTTTAAAGCGTCTTATCACATACTACACAGCAGAATGGGATAAATTAAGTAATTTAGCAATATTCCGAACTGATTTACCACTACTATGATAAAAAAAAATCAATTTTCGAATGCTGTTTGTTGTTTCTTTATGACGATGAGCCATTTTTAAATAATAAATAGAATATTACGGAGTAGGCAAACAAAAGTTAAAGCCAAACGATGTTTTATATGCGCCACCACAGTTCAAAAATAAAAATAAAGCACCAGACGATAATTTCAATTATGAATTTATCCGAAAATATTTCAGTGTACAATGACTTTTGTGAGATAAAGTTTTTGTTACTCTTTGATTACTGGTTTCTTAATAATAAAGTTTTACTATGTTTTCAAAATATTTCATGTAGTTTCGTTAAGAATAGATTATAGATCTTATTATTAAATACCCATTCTAAACATTCATTTTAATTAATGGATAGACCCCTATTTCATTGAAATTCGTAAGTGTACGAACACTTTTGGGAGCCACTGTATATAGATAGATAGATAGATAGATAGATAGATAGATATTTCTGATTTTTAGTGAATTTTTAAAAATTAATTTTTAGAATTTAATTTAATAAATTCTGATCACGTGGTTTCTTTTCTTTCAACTTTGCGTCATGTGCATAACAACTAAATAGACAAAAAAAATTCTTGCTAATGCGGCAGACGATTGGACATTATCCAAAAAAATATTAACATACTACGGTAAAAGAAATGTTCCTCAAACTGTACTATATTAACTGTACTATATTCTTTAGTATGTTCTACTAGATTTAATTTCAATATTTTCTTCTACATTATTTTGTCCATAAAAATATCCGCTACGATTTTTTTTCGTTTTTTTTTACATCATCTGCATCCATTGATCGTTGCATTTATTATAAATAAATATATATATATATATATATATATATATATATATATATATATATATATATATATATATATATATATATATATATATATATATATATATATATACAGTGCTACATTTCTAGAAATAGAGGTGCCGGAACGATAACCTTCCGGGGTGTGGGGGGGAGGTACCTAAAGAGAGGTACCGGAAGGCCGTTCCGGCGCGTTCCGCCTCAAATCTAGCCCTGTATATATATATATATATATATATATATATATATATATATATATATATATATATATATATACATATATTTGGCATTAATTGCATACATTGAGCGTTGTATTTGAATATATTCCGTAGCGAAGTACGGGTTTTCAGCTAGTCTATATATATAAAACAGTTCCGTAACTGACTGACTGACAGATAACGCACAGACCTAACCGCTGGACTGAAAAGGGCTGAAATTTTGCATGGCGATTCATCTTATAGTGTAGGGGTACACTAAGAAAGATTTTCGAAAAGTTCGTCTTAGATTTTTTTAAATTAAATTTTTAGTCTGTTTTTCTAAACTTTTTTTTAAGTTTGGGTTTAAAATAATAACCTGAGGGTTATAGAATTTATATCACGAGAAAGATCATAAAATTGCCTTTAAAATGAAATCTTTTTCGAATCTTTACCTCCATTTTTTGATTTTTGGTGAATGTTTAAATATTAATTTTTGGAATTTAATTTATTAAATGCTCATCTATGGTTTCTTTTCTTTCTTTGATACTTTAAACTAATTTTGCGTCACGTGCATAACAACGGAATAGACAAGAAAACAAATTTTTCTCTTGCTAATGCTGCAAACAA
>OU015495.1:99012831-99102831 GCA_907164885.2 Dolomedes plantarius
TCCCGGGACTTTTCAGCCCATGTACAACGGACGTGCTTATCAGAAATTAATTGGAGTGACGCCAATGTAGGTCTTGTCGACATTCGTCCACATTTCTGATAAATTTTATTACGTCAACATGATATAAAAACAAACAAATAGGAATGGTATTTCAAAAGTTATAACAATCCAAAGTGTTACTCTAAATTTACCGGATTTATGAAAACAATATTTTGTTATTCTAATATAGTTTATGAGATGTATATCAACAAAATGTATGCCAAGAATGCTTCGAAACAAATGAGTAATCGATTTATGTCACCACAAGGCGATAATTCGTAACAGTTTTTCTTTCTCTGCAGGTGTTCGCCCCTTTAAAAGTGGGTAAAGATCATTTTCGGCAGTTAATCAAATACGCGCATTTCGAGCCTCTAGACGCTGGAGATCACTACGCCATGGAAGGAGTGACTAATACCGATCAGCGACTTGCCGTCCTTTTGACTGGGAAGTAAGCTCATTATTATATTCCCCTTTGCAATTTTAAGTTTCTTTAACAGTTTTGTTAATTGTCATTTGTGCAAGGCTCAGCAGTATAAGAGTTCGTAATCATGGCACAATTCGTTTCCCTCCATCATGCAGTTACTTTTTAAATATGCAGTTATTTTTAAAATATATTACATTTTTATGAGTAATTCCAATAAATTCATTCTGTAATATCCTGTAGTGCCGATTCAAGTTCATGTACGTGTTTTCTTACTTGTCTAAAGAGCGTAAAACCGCAATATGTACTTCGTATGAAATAGACACAAATACGAAGACCAACAGGAGTTTCCCCTATGTAATAAAAAATATGCTAAGAAAAATACTAGGTCATTTATACTTTTTTAAATAATGCCCTATCTTTACAAAACAACTTTGTATATAACAAATTCATCTTGGGCTGTTAACGAATACTTATCTCCTTTACATAATTTTAAGCTAGTCTCTGATACGTATCATCGGGGATTTTTCCTTCGTTCCTGTTACGTGACAGAGGAATGTGCTTCTCAGTCTGACTCAACAGGGCGAAATCTGAAGCTCGTACCATTTCATCCCATAGTTGTATAAGTTAGAGACTCAACAACACTCTATCACGTATTTATTATTTAATTTGTGCTGAAATCAGACTCATACCAATCCATGCCATGATCTTTTCGAGCTAACCACCTAAGAAGATTTGATAGATTATGGTCAGTTGAAGCTGAGTAAGCAGGGATAATAATTATACTTCTAGTTTTAAAATAAGGTCTTCGTAACCCTTGCAATATGGCAAGATACTTTGCCATTTTGAAACGGACAACTTTTATTCCCTTAGCATTCCTAAGTTGTACGGTCTGATGTGGCCTTTAGCAGCCAACATTTGCGACACTCTAGACCAATGGTTCTCAACCGGTAGTACGCGTACCCCTTGGGGATACGCGAAAATGTGTAAGGGGTACACGGTTAACTACCAAAAAGTATACAAAATTATATTGATACATGCTATAATTTAATTGTGACAAAAGTTTGAGTAATGATTTAAAACTGAAATCTATCAGTAAAGCAGCAAGCAAACACGTCGCTCGTTACTACTGTACTTGTGGCTGGAGTAAATTGGAACAGTAGTGTGCAAGTATGCAACACAGAGTCACAGACAGGGAGAGCAGCGCTGGCTACCACAACACTGCCGCAACGACGAGACACCTCCACTGCGCTGTCGGCCACCATGCATTCATTTCCCTCTTTCGTCATTCTGTCTGTGTATGTTTAGTCATTATTAACTGTTCAGTCTCAATAACTTTCCAGTTTCCAATCTTACTTTGTGCTTGGACCTATTACAGAAGTAATAGTTAAAAGTCGTATACTTTTAAAAGTGTTTATATATTTAACGATAAGTGTTTATATTTATTTATTAATTTACGACGATGGATAAATGGCTTGCTTTTGGAAAGAAAAGTAGGTGTGATGAAGACCAACACTCTGAGGCTTTGTAATAAAATGTCTTAAAATAATAAAAAACTTTGTAATAAAATGTCCCTTAAAATAAAATTCCTTGTTTTTAATTTAAATTACCTATTCGTAATTAAACTTTAACAGTTTAACAGTTAAACTTAAACTAATATAACACATTTTAATAAAACTAAAGTGTTTTTGTTGGGGGTACGCATAGTTAATGATACACAAAAAGGGGTACGTGGGTTGAAAAAGGTTGAAAAAGGTTGAGAACCCCTGCTCTAGACAATGGATTAAACTCTATCCAGTAAAAGATGGTATCTATCACAACCCCCGGTAAGAAAATAACTACCGCTTTAAATAGAAATTTTTCTAAGTAAAATATTCCTCTAACTTTTTGTTAATATGTAATTTTCCTGGGTCGAAATTATACACAAAACAAAAACGTGTTGTTAGCCATACATTGTAGTATGTATGCTCGAGCGTCATATTTCTGAATTTCAGTTAAGAAAGAATATCCACAAATTTTTGACAAGGCCATACTTATGCGAAAAAAGTTTTTCGACACTGGTTCTCATTGAAAATGACAAACGATCATGTTTAAAGGGCCTTGACCATGAACTGTAGCTCTTTCTATTATAGAGCCAAATATAAAACGTGCAAATATAAAGCGCACAGTTATCAAAAGAATCTCAAATATCTCATTAATAAATTAGTCATGTTTAAATTAACTTTGATTAATTAGGCGTAAGTAAAGACCAAAAAACAAATTTTAATATAAAAATTTAAAGAGAATTTTTTTTACTTGTAAACTATAATTTTATGTTTTTGTTCTTGTGTTGGTGTACAGTTCAAAATGATTTATATAAAACTTAAATAATTATAATTATCTTGATACATAGAGCTATTTTGTTGTGATTTTTTTATCTAATAAAAACATATACGTATTTATTGTAATTTATATATTTGCAAGCTTTATCTTGTGATGTGCCGCGGAATTATCGAAAAAAACGTTGTTGTACCGTGGAAGATAAAAGGTTGCGGAGCTCTGATCTAGATGTTCCAAGCACATATAGTATTCGTATCTCATTCGTATAAAATTTTAAACTAGCTACATTTTTTAAGCGGAATTCAGAAAAATGTCCACCTTTTTTTTTAAACCTAAATAAAATTTTGAAAAACCAGGTAGTGTTAAAAAAAATAATTTTCTTTAGATTACCGTATTTGCCTGCGTATAGGACGCACTTTTTTCCATCGAAATACGCCTAAAATATGGGGTGCGTGTTATGCACCGGTAATCAAAATTATGGGTTGAAATTTCAGTCTATCTAAAGTTACATTACTGGTTTACATTAATATACATGTATAAGTATTCTATTGCATTTTGTTTTTTGTTTTTCTTTTGTTTGTTTTTTTGCGAAAGAGGGATTTCGAATAAATCGTTTCCATATTTTTTTTTCTGTTCTGTACAAAATGTTGCGTGGTATAATATTTGCTTCATTATTGAAAGAGGGATCATTCCAGTAAAATAGAGTTCAAATACACCGACATCCAAAGTTACAATTCGTCCAATGTGCACATTCGTGATCACATTTCAACAACAAGCTGCTGGTCCGTGGCATTATTCAATTAGGCGAAAGCTGGTGAAATCGTGTATTCCTTTTTGATGATTTCTTACACGAAGACTCGGTTTCTGAAGAAGAGGCTCTAAATGATTCAGAGCTCCGCAACCTTTTATCTTCCACGGCACAACAAAGTTTTTTCGATAATTCCGCGGCACATCACAAGAAAAAGCTTGCAAATACATAAATTACAATAAATACGTATATGTTTTTATTAGATTAAAAAACACACAATAAAATAGCTCTATGTATCAAGATAATTATAATCATTTAAGTTTTATATAAATCATTTTTAATTGTACACCAACACAAGAATAAATATATAAAGTTAAAGTATACAAGTAAAAAAAATATTTCTCTTTAAATTTTATATTAAAATTTGTTTTTTGGCCGTTACTTAGGCCTAATAAATCAAAGCTAATTTAAACATAACTAATTTATTAATGAGATATATGAGCTTGTTTTGATGAACATATGTACGTTTTATATTTGGCTCTATATTAGAATGAGCTACCGTATTTTCCTGTATATAATCCGCAGCGCCGTATTATCCGCAAAGCCTTTTTTTCGAGTAAAAAAAAAAAAAAAAAAAAGTTGCATAATCTGCAGCGCCGTATAATCCGCAGCGCGGATTTTGAAATTTTCAAAATAAAAAAGAAAATACTACCTTGAATGATCACTAGATTTATTAATAATTAAAAACCTTAAATCTGATTCATCAGATTCGGAAATGAATAATTTCATTATATCTTCATTTAACATATTATCCGAGTCACTGGATAACGAGTCCTCGTTGTTAGAGTCATTTTCGTCAACAATATTGCATTTACGAAACGTGTTTTTTATCGTAGTTTCCGAGACATCATTCCACGCTTTCAAAACCCAATTGGAGACATTTTCATAAGATGCACGCTTCAATTTTCCTGTTTTTGTAAAATTCTTCTCTCCATCGGACATCCATTGTTCCCATAATTTCCTAATTTGCGATTTAAACGATCTGTTAATTCCGACGTCTAAAGGCTGTAATTTCTTTGTCAGTCCTCCAGGTATTATTGCAATTTTTGCAGATGCGGACTTCAGGGCATTTTTAACCTTCTCACTGAGATGTGCTTTCATCGAGTCCATAATTAGAAAGGCTTTAGGATGAAAAAATGAATTTTTTCCTTTTCGCCAGATGCTCTGTAGCCATGACATCATGATTTCTTCATTCATCCAACCTTTCTCATTTACACGAATTTCAACACCTTTAGGAAAATTTTCTTTTGGGAGCGTTTTTCTTTTGAATATTAGCATCGGCGGCAATTTCAAACCATTTGCAGCACAGCATAAAACTACCGTAAATGAAGTTCTTTCATTTCCTGTAGTATTTATAGGTATACTGCTTGTTCCCTGAACATCGACGGTCCTGGTAGGTGGTATATCAAATGATAAGGGAACTTCGTCCATATTAAAAATCAAATCCGCTGTAAAATTATTTTCGAAAATAATTTTTTTTGCAAAATGTCACGAAGTCATCTGATTTTTTTTCCCAGTCATCAGGTAATTTCTGGCCGACCGTTGAACGACTACGAATAGCTAAATTGTTTCTTTTCATAAACCGGTAGCACCACGTGGGCCCACCAGAGAAGTTTCCAATATTCATTTCGCGTGCAATAAGTTGAGCTTTCATCCTTATATTTGTTGTAGAGACAGCTTTCCCATTTTCTCTCTCTTTCAAAATCCATTCATTTAATTCTTCCTCTAATTCTGGGCAGTGAGGTTTTCCACGGCGATTAGCTCTTTTACGTCGGTCTCATTTTACAAAATTAGTCTTGTTTTTCTCCACAATCGAATATTTGATTCGTCAACGTTAAACAATCTTGCAGTTTCCCGATTTCCTACGTCGGTAGCCTTCTCTATAACTTTTAGTTTAAAATCTGCCGTGTAACTTACACGCTTTCGCTTCAACATGACGATTTATGAACTAGAATATTTTCAGGACGAAACAGCTCAAGTCAAGACAGATCGCGAAATGACGGTAGCGACTAACAACTATAGCTGAAATACATCAGCCAAGTCATGAAAGCTTTCAGCGCCATCTGTTATTTATTTTATGAAACATAAACGGCATTTCTTTCAAAATTTTATTGTAAGCTTTTCTGATGGAAAATGTTTTTTATCAGATTATCCGCGGCGGCGTATAATACGCACAACGAAATTTGAAACTTTTTTAACACATAATCCGCGGATTATATACAGGAAAATACGGTACTCGAAGTTCATGGTCAAGACCCTTTAAACATGATCGCTTGTCATTTTTTATTAGAACCAGTGTCGAAAAACTTTGTTCGCATAAGTATGTCGTAGAACAAAGGAGCAAAATTGCAATGGCCTTGTCAGAAATATGTGGATATTCTTTCGTAACTGAAATCCAGAAATATGACGCTCGAGCATACATACAATGTATGATAACAGCATGTTTTTGTCTTGTGTATAATCTCCCTCCAAAGAAATTACATATTAGCAAAAAGTTAGAGGAATATTTTACTTAGAAAAATTTCTAACTAATGTGGTGGTTAAATTTTTTTTATTATTATTATCGATAAAATCACCGCGGCACAGTCAAGATCACCTCGCGGCACAGCGGTTGCGGAGCACTGAAATGATTCTTCATTTAGCTCTGGAGATGAATTTTGGGGTTCTGAGAATTCTGATTAAAAGGTACCTAACTACAATGTTACCTATCTACATTTTTATGGACATAAATAACTATTAAATCATTACAGTAAATCATTATGGAAATTAATGAAAATATTGTAGAATATTTTTTCCTTAAAAATGTGCATAAAAAAGAAGTTGCGTCTTATACGCCACTGCTTCCTGGATGGAAAATACGGTAGATTAAAAATATTCAACTAAATTTTTAAAAGAATTTCTTAGGTGTACGATTCCTAATATTCCTGAAAACTGTTTTTTACTTCCAGTTACGTCCAACCAAAACAATCTACTTGATAAAAGGGCAATACAAAACCGTAATTAAACATTCATCCTGTTCCAGCTCGACACACCCTGAAATTTGTACGATCCCATCACCTCATAAAAATACCGGATTCGTGCTGTGAATCATTCATTTCAACACTCCGTAATTCATTCCGGGTTCTCGCGTCTCTGCGAGCCAGTAGCGTGCTAATAGTAGGGCGTCAGACATGAAAAACGCGGCCATGCCGACCACTAAGCATCCGCAATTATGAAAATTGATCAGTCAATTATAATGAAGCATTCAGGGAAAATTCCACAATTAAAAAAACAAACCTATAATATTACGCTTTCCCGACATTGAAAGTTTTATTAGCCCTTTTAAAAGCAGCACGCAACAAACTGTATGAAATAAAGCCACGTAAAGTCAAGGAGATGGATAAAATGGCTATAAAAACGTTAGAAAAGTGGATGCTCGTGTAATGGTTCGGTGAGTGCGTCATTAGGCTACCCAAAATGACGTTTAAATAACCCGGAAAAAATACTTAACATGTATCTTAAATGATTTTGTTAAACTCTTTAATACATCCCCCCTAAAAACCAACAACTCTCAGTCGCTTGCCTTGGGCTTTATCTGTCGAAAAAGCTATTAAGCGGCGATCATTAAAATTTACTTTTTTATGTTGGTTTAAAGCAGTGTTTCCCAAACTTTTTCGAGTCGCAACCTCCTTTAATGGTTTCCAAGCATCCTACCCTCCCCCTTATCACCCTACATATCTCCATTAAAAATTCCTTTTAAGACATAAAGAAAATAAACTAAAATGCATCTTCCATAATTTAATTCCAAGTAAATGCTTAATTAAAGACAAATTAAATTTGTAAGAAATGGAGAACATTAAGAAGCATTCATCCCACAGTCAAAGGTGTGCAAAAGCAAGAACAGAACCTTAAAAATATAGTGCACCTACCGTATATGGATTCAAAATTATATAACAATAGAAATAGAAAAAAACTTACCTAAATAAAATTACTTTATTCCGTACAATAGTAATGCCAAAAGTGACTGATGAAAGACAAACTAACGTTTAGAATGTGTGTACTGTACGCAGTTAAGGAACCGCGATTTTCCTTTACCACCTAATAAAGGCGGTCGATATCTAACGAACTGAGTTTTCGTTTGGAATGAGACTTTTTACTTTAAAAAGACATGAAAAGACTTTTTACTTGAAACTGCCCTACAGTTTCATGGTTAATAAATATTGACAATTTTTTTTCGGCGAAATAGGCTAAAAGGTTATATAAATTGAATAAAACCGTGGCGCCCCCTCCAGAAAACAATTCCCCAAGGGGGTCGTGACCCACAGGTTGAGAACCTCTGGTTTAAACCCTAGCACATAATTATATATTAAATTATATTTGCCATATCTTTTCAAAAGTGTCTCTGCCTGGTTGATATAGTGACTGTTCAAGTGAGGTTGTTCTTCATCTATTTCATCAAATCGTGATACACGACGACAATGCGGAACCTTCTTTTCATCTTACCTCAGCCTATGTTTTCCCCCAATTCACCATTGCACTTCTTTTTATTTTCCACTGGTCTCTGGCTGTCATTGCACGAGAAACGTCTCGACTTGTGCTATATTTGTATTTCGTGTTGTCATTTCTTCGGTATTCCAACAGGGTCGTGGGCGTATCTTTTCAAAAGTGTTTCTGCCTGGTACTAGATATGCTGACTGTTCAATAGCGTTTACTCTTCATCTATCGCAACCAATCGCGATACACAACAATGATGCGGAACCTTTTCATCCTACCTCAGCCTACGTTTTCCTCCAAATTCACCATTGCACCTCTGTTTATTTTCCACGGGTCTCTCTGGCTGTCACTGCGCGCGAGAAACGTCTCGGCTGCTGCTCTATATTTATTTCGTGTCATTTCTTCGCTGTTCCAACAGGGTGGAGGGCCATATCGTAAAATCGTATCGAAATTTCGTAGTTTTAAAAAGTGAAAATGTAACGCCAAAAGAATACTCCGTGCAAAACAAAGAATAACAAAACACGACGAAAATAAGTGAATCAACGTCAATAGTAAAGACGTATTTTCTAAGCACAGAAAAGAATGCAGGTTAAACTTAAAAACTTTGTCTTCTACTGGAATGTACATTTATGAAACGCACAGGCTTGACAGATAGTCGCCGAATAGAAAAGGTGCTTAGCAAAGTCCATAAACATTAGAATAATCAAATATACAAAATCACAGTTTTAATTTTTGGAACAAGATATCAGCCCTTATAAAAATACCAGTGCATTTTCCTGTACCAACATATTATATTTTTCAGTTTTTGATACTCATACATATATGGCTTCACGGATAGTCTTCAAAATTAATAGGAATTAAATTAAATAAGATGATTTAATATTTTCGGACATTCAAGACGAATGGCTAGTCTAATAATACAGGTGAAGGTAGTGTGCAGCAAACTATGAATCTCGCACAGGTTGACTGCAAAACTACCTGAAGAACAAGTATGAGTTTAAACATTGGAACCTAAAACGCTGGAGATGTTTCACTTTGAAATGTAGTACTATTACAAAACTGTACCAGTTATGCGAGATGGGAGCTAGAAGAGACGAGAAGGTTGTTTTTTTTTAATCGCCAGATCACAAAATATTCGAAATAATAAACACATACAATTTAAAAGAAAACGGGTACACTTTTAGGGGCCATTGTCGAAAAACCAGTCCAAGTTTGTGGAGCAATTTCCTTCCCTTTAACATATAGTTAAACGCTTTTTTAGTCATAACGCAGTTTCATGCAAACGAAGAAACTGGGAAAAACGAAGAACGGAAAATGGATGCCATCTGTTTTACACACGAAGCTCTGGTATGCATGTCTGTAAGAGTCTACGTGTTTAACAACAAACATTTTGCTCTTCGTTTCTGCACGAGTTGAGATGTGACATGCTCAGTTCAATCGTCTTATACATGCAAATAGCAACTGTATACATTTTTGAAGGGAGTATTTCGAATTGTTTTGGCAAGAACAGAGTTTTGAGAGGAAGCCTGTCTGCAAAAAAAGGCATACGCATTATTAAAACCAATTGGTCTTTCGATATCCTAAATCAAGATAAAAGAAGTTATGCTTCATTTAAAAGGAGACTTTTTTCTGAAATTTTGGCAAAGCAATGAAATTGTTTCATCCGTTTATGTGCGTTTCCGTGCACACGAAGTCAAATTCTCCGCTCTCTGGGCTTATTATGAAAAGCGGCCCTTTATCTTACAACTTTTGTTTTAAAAATTCCTAACCACATGAGTTTTGAGACTGCAATGGGGCCAAGCCTAAAATTCTTTCTCGTGACGCTCAGCTTGAGTCCTGCAGACGACACGAAACTGTCAAACGACCCATAAACCGACCGATCCACATCCATTTCATCCACTTCGGTCAGCGCATCCCTATACACAGAGAAAAAAAAGCCGGTCAGTTTTCGAAAGTTCCAGGTTTCCAGACACACTTCATGTGGGTTGAAAATAAAATGGGTCGACTGACCTATCTAATGTGTTCACCGCCTCACCCCAAAGCGAGCTGAATATCTTGTTTGCGGGTTGATGAGATTTTCCCTTTTTCCTGGCTCGCACTGCGGGAGATTTTCTTCGGAAGAGGGTCGGAAGCGGGTCGAAAGCTGTACTTTGAAGCAATTAGTAGCTTTTTGGCTGGGGAAATAGGAAAAATGGTGCTTTTCGACGAAACGGAGTGTCCACGTGTTATAGTGCATGTAAGTACATTTTTAATCTTTTGAACATTAAAATATGTGCAAAATCCTTCATGTAAATCCGAATTATAGAGCATACTTCAACACAATAGAAATGTGAGGACTTGCAACGGAAGATTTGCTATTTGTTTAAATTTGAAATTGTTGTGTAAGGCTAAAGTTGCGACAATCGCGTAAGCTATTGCATGTTTAACATATAACTCATATATGAATTATAGCTGTATATGTTTGAGCATATCATGATATTAGGTTTTTCTTGTCGCAAATCTTCCATGTGCTTGTGTGTGTGTGTGTGTGTGTGTGTGTGTGCGCGTACATGTATGTAATATCTAAACATTATGTATTAAAATTATTTTTACATTACATAAAAATCTCATCATAGAAAACTCTTAATTGAATGCAATTTTAATGAATAAATAGATTTTTATGATTTAAAAAAAACAAGAATACGATTTCTAAAAGTAATTTTTGACATCTACTGATATAACAGGAACACACAGCTTCTAAATATCCACTATAAAAAATAAGGTTGACAACTTATTTTACAGATGTTAATGAGCTGTGTGTTCCTGTTATGCGCTTCGTACAACTTTTATTAATAACTCATCAATATTTTTAAAAAGCTTAGAACCACTGAAAAAAAGTAAAAGCATGCAGTTTGTTTCATGCAATGCTACGAGTAGTATACGTATGTATATCTATTTGTGTGTACATATAAGTTGTGTTTGAAAGTCCAAGTTCATTCTAAAATCCAAATCTACAGATGATACCATCTGGCGATAACATTTAATTATAAACTCATTTGACATGGTCGAATTTAGAAAAATGGATAAACTAGAGGGTGAAATCAGGTTTTTAAAATTCATCTATACATTGCATTTATGTGTGGAAGTGTGTGTTTGTGAATAAGTAAATAAGAGAGTAGGAAATAAAAGAAATATCTTGTAACAGATGATGATCTATCTAGATAACTAATTCAAAATTCTACGAATTCTTTTCCTTTTATACTAATAATTGTCAGTTTATAAACTAATTTATTCTCCTAAAGATTTGATACATTTTAGCTTTATATAAACACCTTAAAACAGAAGGAATTCTGTAATGATAATAAGGTAGCTGGAAAATTCAAATTGAATTAATATTCATGCAGAATAGGGAGGGGGGGGGAGATTGTTTTTGAAAATTTTCATGGCATGTATAAAGTAAAGTGGCAATTTTTCTTATCTAATATTGAAAACATAATTTGAAGTTTGTTTATTTTACAAACTAATGTTATTGTTCTGAGTTGTCATTTTAGCTGTATAAAATTTAAATGATTATCTAATTTGGGAAACAAATATTCATTTAAAAAATTCGATGCAAACACTTTCAGACTAGGCATTTTGGAAAATTCTTTTAAACATGAAGGCTAATGTACTGCAAAAGTTAAAGATAAAAAGAATTTTTTTTAAAGTGTAAGTATTTATTGCTATTTGTGAAGTATGCTTTATAACTTTTAATGATAATATTTTTAATGTTCAATAGATTAAAGAAGTGCTAATTTGATTCATTTTAATTCAACGCAAACAATGTCATCTTTATATAATTTATAGTTCTCAGGATGGAAAGTATCAAATAAAGGTGTCTGGAATAAAATTATAAATCACTTGCTTCAAACAGAGATACATAATGCAGTAACTAGGAATTATTACCAAAGCTTTAAATGATCTGTGTCTTATAATATAAAAAAAATAATTAAATGTGTGTATATATATATATATATTAAAAATTATATATATATATATATATATATATATATATATATAGGCTCAATACACAACTCGCTTTAATTAACTCATTCAAAGAGTTTTTAAACTCACAAAGGCAGGTAAATGTACCCGTTTTCGAAAGTGGGTTGTAGGACCCACTTTCCAATGTGGGTTGTTCGACTCACCAAAAGCGAGTTCCACTGTGCAGTGGATTTCAACCCAGCAAAGTGAGTTCACCGACCAACTTTTTTTTCTCTGTGTAATTACGCGAGGTGTCCGAACATGCCTCTTCAGCGTTCTGCCGCCCATAAAATTCCAGTGGTCACTCCGGGTCAGGGCATGGTTCTCTATGACGGACATTTGTTGGCTCTCGGCCAAGCGGCCTGTTATTGGAAGTACGTTTATGGTGTTCGTCTATTTGACACACATCCCTTATCAGAGAATATATACCATGATCGAGATAGCGATTTTTTTTTCTTTTTTCAAGGCACGTAAAACGACGATTCGGAATCGTATCGTTTTGAAACTTCTGTAAGGTAAACCAACGACATGGCCCTGTAGTTCATTGATTGGAATACTGGCTCGAAATACTGATATTGGTGAGTTGAATTCCTGACCTGTTCATAATTAGAAGAACTAAAAAGTGAGATATGCGTGACGCGGTATTTGTAGCTGGGCGACAGCTCAACAGAAAAGTGAGTTACTTTGTTTAATCTGTAATAACGCGAGTAATACCAATAACATGGTAATAATGCTAATGTAATAATAACGTATAATATGTAATAATGAGGAAAAAGTATGAAAAGCTTCAAATTTCGTTTACTATACTAGTAGTAAACCATTAGCAGCGAAGCGGACTTATGCCAAAGGCATCCCCTTGTAAGGTAGCTTTGTGCTGTGACTAAATAGGTCGAGTTTGAATAGTTTCTTTCGCGTTACTTCTTTACTTTTTATTTCTTTCGCTTATAATATCCTACACGCTCTTTCTCCGGACTTCCAAGTCACGAATTTTCGACCGAGGTTTGGGTCTCAGTCCCTCTTTCGAAAGGAGTACTGTAACTTTGATAACCGACATGACACTATAGTTCTGCGATTAGAATATTGGTTCAGAAGGGCAAAGATGGCGGATTCCATCCTCCTCCGGCCATTGTTCATCTTTCAAAGGAGAAAAAATTATGAATGAGTGTGCCTCCATCCCCTCTCTCATTAGAGAAGGGACATGAGGTGGAAGTCTAATATGTAGCTCTTCTCTTATGAGAGATCTGTTATAAACTTCTGCACCGCACCCTACAGGAAAGGATCAAGATTTCACCTTCCGTTATATAGGCTCATTAGCTTAACATAGCTGATTTGCACGTGAAAGTAATACCTCAGATGATGGTTATTTCCTGCTGATGAGCTCACAATGAGAAAAATTCAAGTTCATGATCGCTGGGTACACCATACCTGCACAGTTATAATTTCAGAAGACTTTTAGAACAACATGTCTTCCGTAATTTTTGCTAACTCTTTTAGTTGGTTCAAGAGTGGCTGTTTAAAGCTCAATTTTGGCTCGGCATAAACTTAGCTTCAGCTATTTTAATTTCACTGTGATTCAGCTCTATTAAATTAGAATAAACTAGTGTAATTTTTTATGTTTGCTAATTGTGTGTATACATACATACACACAAACACACTGCATGATGTTTTACGAGTATATCTAAGAACGCCCTAAAATTCCCAAAAGTGTCAAAATCTGATTCTTGAGGCAGGTTAATAATAACTAATTCCTTTTTCGAAACTTCTGAATTTCCTCCAAATTCAACGAGAAGACGCTGCGATTTGAATGATAAACGTGCAGAATTCTGCGTGCTAGAACATGTCCCATGTCCGATGAAAACCGTTTATCCTTCCGGATAACTGGAAAGGTTTGGCAAATTTCAACCCTGCCCTTCTAAAACAGATGATCGGTGAAACGTGTCTCCAATATTTGAATCGTATTACAAATGACAAATAGCAGCGTGCGAAGGGGGCATCCTGCTGGGCGCCATTATTCATGCTGTTCGTTTGATGTATGACGCACTCATACGGAGTGAATAACGAGTTTTACGACCCAAATACCCCGAATATTACCTGCACGCCTCCAATTAATAAAAGCAGAGAGGTACACTAAATAAAAAGTTCATATCACTGTACTGTTGGTTACGAAAAACTATTTTGCTTTTTGCTTTTTTGCTTTCTCTACGCATACACATTGGAAGTTTGTAATCAGTAATTATTGTCTTCAAGAAAGAATCGAGAATAAATAAGTAATAACTTGACAACCCGTTTGATATTCAAGGTTATGAAAAACTTTAAGAATTTTCGTTAATATATTAAGAATCGTTAAGAATAAATAATTTATTAAATTATAATAAATGTATTGTAATTATTTTGTCCAAATATGATGGATTCAAATTTTAAACCTCACGTTTTAAATATCTAAAATGCTACGTTATCACCCTTCTTCTAAAAATAATTTAATACGTAAAAAATATTTTTTTTCTTTAAACTAACAGATTGCAGCAGTAAAACTTTAAACTCCATTCATTTCACATTAAAATCATTCAAATCATTGAATCATTTCACCACTTTTTTTATATAATTATTTTTGTCACCTTCATATATCATTACCCTTTACATATCATCGTTTGTGTCATCTTTATACGTCATTTCTTTTTATAAATAATATTTTTATAATGTTTACACCGGGTTACGGTCTTGAAATGATGATTTAAATAATGTTTTTCGGGTTTTATCATCATGTGTTTGGAGCTCTAGACCTTGCACCATTACACCCCAAACAACCAGCCAACCATTTCGTTTTAAAAACCGTAACTTACCCTCAATGAAAAAAAAGAAGCCCCGGATGAAATTCCGATAATCATTACAGCCTACAGAAGTAATACTGAGTACATGTAAATGCAGCAAAATATTCCGCGTACTAAATTAGAATTTGGGTTGCCACGATTCCATTGAGGACAGGACCAGGCAGTTAACAATACAGCCATTCACATTCCAGGAGTCATCACTGTTGCTTACTACACTCAAAACGCTTTTTAGGGTCCTTAGCACCTCAGAGTAAACATCTTCCATTATGTCAAAATTCGGTGTCCACACAGCTTATATCCACCAACACATGCTCCATTTTTATGGTGACTATGCCTCCCCCATCCTAAAACAATTCAAATAATCCGTAGACTCTTGCTCTATCCTTTTTGTTGTTGTTGTTGCTTATGCGCCTTGACCAACAGTAACATCAGATCAAGTCCCGAAGGCTATGGGCGATGAAGGTGCAGCTCCTGTTTTGAATTAGCACCACAAGGGTCGGTGTCCGACTTGGCTAAATGACCGGTCCCGTAATTTTGAACCGAGTCAAGTGACGAGACCGGAACACTTGACCCCGCACCTCCAGAGGTAAATTTGAGAACTTGGAGGACATTGTAGCCATGCCCTATTTTACGTGCCCCAGCCACCATTAGTGAACACGGTGCTCTATCCTTTCAGCCAACTAGCGAAATAACTGATCAGTTCCGAGCAAGAAAGAAAGCTAGGTTTTTAGAATCTGGTCCATAATAGGATAAGAAATAATTAGTGAAAGTGCTGTACTAAAAATGCCCCCACAAATGAAATTTTTCAAATAATTTATCGCTTCTGTAGTTAATATCTTAAAGTAAAATCACCCAAACATAAAATTTCCAATGATAAAACGTCTACGGAATAGGAAGTTCCCGAATCAAATTTGGGTTTGACACCTTAGAAAGCTTGCTGTAACGGTATCGTCTGTGTTTTAGAGCTTGTGGCATCCATTTTTATGTTAATCGTTTGGTGATTCCACCAAGAAAAAACTCTCGCTGTATTCCCTGTCTTTCACATCATATATAGTTGTTACACCCGCTACTTGATCTTTCAGGATGAAAGTGACGTGCGAAGACATTCTTCTGCACTACCTCCTACCGACGGAGTTCGTGGATTCTCCGGAATGGGAGTCGTGCACATCCAACAGTGATAAACGCTTCCAGGTAAGATCGCTGCATGCGTACTAATACACGATCATAATATAGTTGGTTTGAGTTCACTCCTACATCTTTGGATCCGAAAGGAAATCGATCTTACAGACATAATGCTTGTCTTAATAAGTATTAAAGTGTGACAGTTCAACTCACGAGAAATATACCTTTAGGGCAGTGATTCTCAACTTGGAGACGTGGATGGTTAGGAAAATATTGTGTAGAATGTATTTAACAAGATTTGCTTACATTTTTTAGGCCAGAGGATATCCAGAAGGTCATCCAAAGGGGGACTAGACATAAAAAGTTTGAGAATCGCTGGTTTGGGATAACTCAGAGCATGCGCTGTACATCGAGAGTTGTGAATGTTCTGCCAATGAGTTTAGACTTCATAAGGCTATTAAAATTCGTGCTTTTTCCTATTATGTAACTTATTATATAAATTACATATTCTTTTTATGTAAATGAGCCAGTTCATCTCACGAATATACCTATAGGGCAGGGATACCCAACAGGGTCCAGGTGGACCTCTTGGGGATCGATGGAAGTTTAAAAAGGGTCTATTGTATTCCAGGGATCTATTGGGGGTCTATAATAAATTTTTCTGTTTTAAAATTTAATTTACTTTTTAAGGAATGTTATTATTAGATAATAATATCCGTTTTAATATGTATACAGATTTGCATAGGGTGGAGTGATCCACCCATCTAAAATCGAATGTCATGACGCTTTCTATATGCCTCGAATGCCGCCATCGGCTTTTATTTGTGTACCAACACTAGGCAGAACTGGGGAAATCCACTGGACCTTATACAGCACATGGGTCCCCCCGATGCAACCAATCAGAAGCAGTATCGTTTTTCTCTTGGCGCTGTTTGTGCAATTACAATCTGTGTTTGCGAAATCTTGTTTATATTTGTGAAATTAAAAATGAAAATAGAACAAAATTAATAAAACATAAACCTAATAAACCACTTTTTCTAATTTTTTTTTCATATTCTTAGTCAAATTGTTATCTTTAAGTGTCTCATGTGCAATTATTAGTATTATAATTATGTTGTATACTGTATACAGAGAAAAATGTAAGGGGGGTCGATGAAGAAAATCATTCTTTTAAAAGGATTCGATATAGGAAAAAGGTTGGGAACCCCTGCTATAGGGTAACACACTGAGCGCATGCTATGCACCGAGAGTTGCGATTGTTCTGCCTATGAGCTCCATCTCCATAAGACAATTAAGCTTCGGAGACTATTAAGTTCCATAAAATTATTTAGCTTCATAACACTATTAAGCTTCGTGGTTTTTCCTATAATAAATCACATATGTCCCCTTTAAAACACATATGCGAAATCAGTTCCCTTCACAAGAGGCTAGTAATAAGGTAATGGATCATATTGTTCCTCCATATGATCCATTATATTTAAATCCTATCCGGGGGAGAATTTTCCCCCGGATAGGAATTTTCCCCGGGGAGATATTTAAATCCCGTCCGGGGGATAATTTTCGAAGAAAGGTTTCCTTTATTTACATGGTATAAGGCAAGAACAACAAAAAAAAATTAATTCAAACCCTGACTAGTCGTAAGTGTCCTCCTCAGTGTGTCAAATAACACATACGATTAACTGTGCAGAATGATTTTGCCTTTTCAAACATATATGTCGCTACTTTACGCAATGCAAGAGTAATTACCTTTGATGCAAGTTTATTTGTAGTTGCAGTAGTTGCGAAATTTTGGAGATCCAACAACCCCTTCAGTGAAAGAAATATTTTGGCGGAAACCCCTAACTATCTTGGTTCTACGTTATTTTAAGTCTGTAATATCGAAGCAGAAATAATCACTAGTAATTCTGACTTGGCTAAAAAAAGTTATGAAATTATCATATTTGTTCTTTACCTGAATGCAAGTATCTCGCGCTTTCTGAAAGTTTGTTTCATCGAATGAATTACGTTTCAACGTGTTTTTACTAATCAAAAGAAAGCTAAAGACAATATTCCCTTTAAAATAAGGGAAAAAAGAAAAAGCAGTGTTAGGAATCTGTGTAGCAGAGATGTTAGTGACTAACAAGCTCAAGTCGATCCAGACGAATATGATATATAGCGAAACTTCTCGAGCAGGCCACCCTTCTAAACGGCCCCATTTTGCTATGAACGATTGAAGATTTCGTAGAGCCAATATTATGGAAGGAAACCCCTTTCCCACGGTCACCTCTCAAAACTGCACTTTTTGGGTAATCATTACTGGCCGCCATAGAGAATTTTCATTATATACAGTGGCTCCCAAAAGTGTTCGTACGCTTACGATTTTCAATGAAATAGGGGTCTATGCATTGATTAAAATAAATATTTCAGAATGGGTATTTAATAATAAGATATATAATCTATTCTTAACAAAACTACTTGAAATATTTTGAAAACATAGTAAAACTTTATTTTTAAGAAACCAATAATCGAAAAGTAACAAAAACTTTATCTCACAAAAGTCATCGCACACTTGTAAAAAATCTCTGCATATTAGTAAATATTCTAATTTTTCGTTAAATTAATATTTAGTAGGATATTCTTAAGCATCCACAAACAGCTTTTAAACGTCTGGGAATAGATTGCTTTAGCTCTTTTGTAATTTTTGCATCAATGTTCATCCATTCTTCCATCATAATTGTTTTTAGTTCGCTTTTCGTGTGAATGTCCTATTTTCGTACTCGAACCTCCAGTTCTCTACAAATATGTTCTATTGGGTTTAAATCTGGCGATTGAGGTGGTGTTTTCAAAACTTGTGGACAATTATAGAGACACCAGATGCGAACGTTGAGAGCCGTGTGCTTAGGATCGTTATCTTGATAAAAAACAAAGTTGTTTCCAATACCCAAATTTTGAGCTGATAGTTTTAAATTGTCTCTTAAAATATTTATAAAAACAGCATGATTCATTATGCCATCAATAAATACCAAATTTCCTAGTCCTGATGCTGACATGCACCCCCACACAAGGATACCTCCACCGGCATGCTTAACTGTTCCTACTAAGTTCTTGGGATTAAGTTCCTCATTTTTTTCTTCTCCATACGCCCATCAGCACCAAATACGTCCATCAGAATTATACGCCCATCAGCACCAAAAATGTTCATCGGCAAATAAGACATTATTCCAATAGGTTTGGGGCTTATTTATCATTGATAGTGCGAAGGGAAGCCTAAACTTTGTTTTTCTCACTCACAAAAAAATTTCTACGGGCAGAACGCCCATGCAATCCAGCTGTTCTGAGAACTCGTCAAAAAATTTCAGGTGAAATTGAAGTAGAAAATGTTTCATTGAATTCTGCAGAAACTTTTACAGCACTCAAACGTGAATTTTTTCCAAATTTTCTAATTATAAATCTCTGATCACGTTTTGTTAACTTTGCCGAACGGCCTTTTCTTACCTTGTTTTCGATCCAATTTTCTTCTTTAAAGCGTTTTTTCACATACTGCATAGTAGAATGGGATAAATTAAGTAATTTAGCAATATTCCGAACTGATTTACCACTACTATGATGAAAAATAATCAATTTTTGAATACTGTTTGTTGTTTCTTTACGACTACGAGCCATTTTTAAATAATAAATAGAATATTACGGAGTAGGCAAGCAAAAATTAAAGCCAAACGATATTTTAAATGCCACCACAATTAAAAAATAAAAATAAAGTGCCAGACGATAATTTTAATTATGAATTTATCCGAAAATATTTCAGTATACGATGACCTTTGTGAGATAAAGTTTTTGTTACTTTTTGATTACTGGTTTCTTAAAAATAAAGTTTTACTACGTTTTCAAAATATTTCATGTAGTTTTGTTAAGAATAGATTATAGATCTTATTATTAAATACCCATTCTGAAATATTCATTTTAATTAATGGATAGACCCCTATTTCATTGAAATTCGTAAGTGTACGAACACTTTTGGGAGCCACTGTATATATATATACATATATATATATATATATATATATATATATATATATATATATATATATATATATATATATATATATATATATATATATATATATATATGACAAAGTGTCTTATATCACGTTGCTCCATCTTAACTTTTCCCTAATATAATTATTATTGATACAGCAGTCAGTGGATAAAGGCCTGTGGTAAAGAAATACAATTAAAATACACCTAAGAGTTTATTTCCGAATGTTAAACTACCTCAATTCAATCCATGCTAATTATCTGCCAAGCCATCATCTCAACCCTCGCGATGCGTGAACAGCCACAATCGAAATCAATCCCTCTCTGTGTTAAAACTCTTTTGTTTCAAACCTTCTAATGCCATTGAGCATGCGCTCATGACGTCTGCATGACGCTGCACCGAAGATAAGGCATGGGCGGGACCAAATTTGATACTATATCTAGATTCTCCCTATGGTTCTTCCAACCTCGTGAATTAAGTTCAATTCTAAAAACGGGAATTTCCCTCCCATACGACAAATACGACAAATATTGATATTTAACGTTAAAAATTATATTATTCTGAAGCCCCCTGTAAATTGTTTAATTATTATTCTTTTTCTAATTAATTCTTAACATATATATATACATATAAAACAGTAGCATGACCGCTCACAACATCACTCACTACAACTTCAAAGGTACGTTTCAGAAAAGAGAGGGAAATATGCACGGCTTTTTTATTATTATTGTTGAGAATGAATATATGTGTTAACCTTTAGATAACGGGACCCATTTTTTCGATTCCCTCTTTAGAGCGGGAAATTTCATACCACTTTTGCCCCAGACATTAAGAGGTATATATATATATATATGTATGTATATATATTTATTTATTTATTTATTTATTTATATATTCATTTTTGGCCCCGTATTCTTGGGATACATGCTATCCCACCCCGTAAGGAAAAGGTTAACCTAAATTTAGAGAAACGGTTTTTCTTTGAGCTCAGAAGTCATCTGATAGTACAGCTCTTCAAATTTATCCTGTTTAGTTAGCCTGTTTTAGTCAGGTACCCCATATGAGTACTATTATAGTAATCAAGAGTGATAGAAGATTATTATTTTATATTTCAGTTTTTAATCGCTGTCAGAAAGGATTTTCCCTTTCATTATATTGTTTTGTAACTATCAAATTTATTTTACTCCACAATTATTTTTCTCCAAATTGATGAGTCCGTAATTCGGCTGTTAAAAATATAATGAAGGAAAGAGCTCGAGAGGACCCCTGGTTCTTGCATTTCACCCGCTTAAAAAGTTATTTTAAAAGGCTCGAGACATAACGAGTCAACCACAGCTTTGAGCTACGATCTGCTCAGCGAGAGCGGCACTCATCACTACAACTTCAATTTCAGAATAATGATCAGGGGGGTGTCATGAGCTACTTTTAGAACGTTGACTCGAGAAGCGCCGTGTGAGTCGGCAAACCATCGTGTTTCTCGTCGAGTCCTCCGCTAATTACAGAACTATAGTAAACGTTTAGCATTGTTTGTTCTTCTGTTAAGGCTTTTTCCTGCTCATCTGGAATTTAAAAAAAAAATAAGTTTAAACTTTTATAAGTGTTCAATTAAATACCTGCGTCTTAACACTAATTCCCTGTCATTGTATGCTCGAATGGCATTTCTTCAACACTTCATCGAATGCGTTAATTTTTTTATTTTACTTCTAAAATTTCCAACGTTTAATTACCCCAATCAGTTACTAGTACAGCGGAGGATTATTTTATATTTTAGTTTTTAAACGCTGTAAGATCGGATTTTCCCTTCTTTGTTAATATTTTCTTCTTCTTTTTAAAGGCTTAGGCACTTATCGCGAGATATTCGTCTTTTGTTATTCATCGCGAAGTCTTGCTGGCTACTTTATCGTGGGAGCACCATTTAGGTGAGTCAGTATTGCTTCCTACGAGGGGACAACACGGTAACGACAAAACCTTTCTCAGAATTTGAACTCAAGCCCACTGGGCGGAAGCTCACGAGGTAACCACTATAGCATGTGGACGGCAAATATTTACACATAAATATACGCATATTAAGATCAAAGATAAGGAAACTTAACTTCGCTCGTATTTATTTTGATTTTATATGTACAGTGAGAAAAGTGCGTACGGAAGTGAAGAGGCATTTTCCCATTAATGTATCCGTTTTAAATTTATACATCAAATACATTCCTTTATTGGACGGGTATAATGTGAACTCAAATTAAAAAATAATCTAGATTTTGAGGAGCTTTCGGATACAGTGAGGATGTCTTCGAAGCGTCTAGTGCACACTTATTCTACAATAATGATTGAATTAAGCATTTAGATTAGCTGTTACGGATGTCCATGAATCGCTAAGAAAGTCTGCAAGACACCCTTTGTAAGTGAACAAACAAGATTTGGACATTTGAACGTTTCATGCATAAAGATACCAAGAAATTATCAATGAAAGTAAACTTTCTATACAGTAACTTTCTACCTTGCACTTTTTTTATAATAAATCTGGCTAATTGATTGATCTGAAGCCCTAAAGCCATCTTTTGAAGCACGCGGGTGAAATAGATTAGGAATCTCAGGTTATAGCATAGCTGATTCCGAACGAGTACAAGCACACATTTCTTCCGCGGAATTTGACTGTGGATTTGTAAACTAACGCTTTCACCTTTCAACCATCGATCGTTTGCCTTTAATTGCTTCAGTTTTTTCTTTTTTTAAATCATATTTCAATCTTATGTGAAGACGATTCGAAGGATCCAAATAAACCTATACTGGATAGCGTGATATATTATTTAGAAATTCCTGTATAAAGTGATGTGCCACGGAGAAAGCCCCGTTGTTTTCAAGTACCAGCTTTAAAAGTAAAGATAATATAAATAACTGATGGGCTAATATGTTAAAGTTTAAAATGTGTATGGGGTATCAAGAAGTCATTTTGAAGAAACTTAACTTTTAGTAGTCAAATAATCATCTAATAGACGTCTAAAATATCAACAGCATCGCCCCCCCCCCCCAAGAAATAACTGAGCAGACGAAGATAAATAAATAATAATCTTTAACCCATTATTTTCAAATGACCTGATGTAACGGGGTTTAAAATTAATCTAAACAAGTGTGCATTCAAAAGGCTAAACAAACACTATTATCGTTGTGGTTTGGGCGCTAAATACAATGAATAAAGATTGATATACGTTAGATAGAAGGGGCAAACTTCCCAATTTTCCATAGCGATATCTCTCTTTAGCTGATCTCTATCCAAATCTCTCTTTCCGTAGCTTAATCGCCAGGCGATTGCCGAATGGCTAGGGCACTGGCATTCGATTCAGGTCCTGTGGGTTCGAGTCGCACTGTTGGCATGGATGTTTGTAGCCGTTCGGAATCGGCTTTAAACTGTAGGTCCCGGTCTAATTAGCACTCGTGTAGCAAAAAGTTGACCATAGCGCCCCAAACCAAACCGTAGCTTAATCATTGCCTTGAAGAAACAATGTCGTTCAAGAATCGCTGAACTTTTTCTTGCAGGTGACGCTAACGGCTATAGAACCGTGCCAGCTGCTTTGTTGGGGTCGCAAAGAACTCCTGACCGTGCTGGCCACCAACCCGTTTCTCAACGTCATCATGTACAACCTAATCGGCAAGGACATCACGCACAAGTTGTACTCCCTGAACGAGCAGCACCGCAAAGACGCGGCAGCTCAGGACAAGATATCCATCGCCTCTCTCGACCTGTGGCGCCTTCCCCGAAGCCACTCCGTGGACATGCTGCACACGGACAAAACGGGACAGGCCACGCACAGGAAAATGAGGTCCGAATTCTGGATAAAGCCCGAGCGCAAGGAGAGAAGGACAAGCTCGGCTTTCACGGAAAACCGAGGTAATGTCGTACCGATGAACGAGATCACTTAGTATCCAGCCGTACGGTCCAAATGTTTTTAATAGTTCATTAATGTGGTAACGAGACCCTTCACGAACACAATGATGCAGATAGTTTTCTTTGTCTTTTAAGAAACTTCTCGGAAATACTGAGAATGGCTGTTGTGAGGCTCATCAGTTAGACTACGGATGATAAATGTTAGATAAATTGTGGATTTATTTCTTTTGTTTAGCAGGAAATGATCTAACAAGAAGACGGGATATTCTGGAAACTAGATGCAGCTCATGAACAGATTTTTTAAAGGCCTTTAATTCACATTGCAGATTTGTTTGAAAGTTCCACTAATACTTACAAATTTTGGAGGTATTCGTTTGCGAAATTTAGAAACAACTGATGAACTGTTCTAAATAAACTGATTCGCAATTTTTTTTTTTAACTTTCTATTTTTATCACGGTAATTTGTTACCTCAAAAACACTTGACAACACTTGAAGGACAAAATTTGCATTGCCTTTTGGGGAGAAGATCTCAATGAAAGGATGCAACTGTTAAGTTCATTGATTCTTTCAGTATACATCCTATCGATCATTAAGTTATTTCCTAGACCTCTAGGTATAGCGAAATAACTTATAGTAGTATATTAGTTTATTAAAGCCTGTTTTCAATAATTTGTTTCTTTCTTTTATTATTTTCCAGAGCAGCTTTTATTAAGGTAAACGAGAAGCCATCAAGAATAATCTATTTTAAAAAAATTTATAGAATGGTAAATTTTAAGCTTTTTTTCTGCTCATGTTAGTTGCAAATTTCGCTAATATACTAAAATAATAACCACTGGCTGTCATTTAGGGCTTGGTTTTTTTTTTTTTGTTAACATGTTTAGCTTAACTTCAGCTTACAACGTAAAGATAGAAATAAAGGAAATAAATATCTTTTAGTAGAAAATTAGCCTGGACATGCATCACTTTGCCACTGCAATGAAAACGTATCACCTTGTGTATGTATATATATATATAGTATCCCAAGTAATACACATCATTGGCCCAAAAGCAAATTTTCGTTACATCGTTGGGAAACCGTTACCGTTGGCAGAACTTCCAGAAACAAATATGGGCCAACTGCAAAATGTTTATGCTGGGCCAACAATTATAAAATATTGTTGTCCCAACCGCAAATAAGTGCTGTTGCGCCAACAATTATAAAATGTCGTTGTCCCAACTGCAAGTGAGAGTTGAACTGCTCTCCCAACGGTTGAGCCAACTAACAGCCTATCGTTGGGTGAGCTGCAATACCAACCGTTGTTTCAACATAACTCCAACGGCCAAATCCAACTGTTGGCCAACTATGCTAAATACGGTTGCCCAACACTTTCCCAAGTGTCTTGTGTTACTTGGGATATATATATCCAATATCTAAATGCGTGAGCTTAGTCATAAATGCTACATTTTATGACGTTAATAGACAGCACTCGCTTCCTACTGTTAGTGTCTTTGCTTGGTTCGCACATGTTTTGAATGTTGTAGTTTTTTGCTGTATTGCTTCTGCACCATTTCTGTACACGCACTCTTTCACCCTTTTTGCAGGCGATTCTCGCTCTTCCAACTATTCGGACCCTGGTCCTCAGAGGGGCAAGAAGAACAGCGGCAAGCAACCGACGCAGTTCGAAACACCCGTGTGAATGCTCGACAAGATTTATACACCCGTCCAAAAAATATTCGGAATAAATAGCTCAGAATCTTGAACGAAAAAAAAAAACACTGCACATAAAAGGCAAATGCTTTCCCTTTGCACCATCCAATAATCACTGGACTCTCAGTGGAGATACTGATCAAAAAAAGAGACTTTCTTTCCCTTCGTCACCCGCCACAAAGTAGCTGATGTGACCACTCACAACACCATGGAAATCCATTCTGCTCCGATGGATTTACTTCACAAAAGGCACTGGGATCTACCACAAAAAAAGTGATTTCCAGCCGGAAGGGTCTGTTGTCTCGCATTCTAAATAATGGTAGCTTTTCCCGGATATCTTACTCCAATCATTTTCGCATACCCCGCATGAATCTTGTCCAAAACAGTTGTGCAACTGTGATGAAAATCCGTTTACTGTTTAGAAATAAAAGATAAAAATAATAATAATAATAATGTAAAAAAAACCTCAGGTAAATCCATTAGCTACACACATCGGGAGGAAAAAATTGGAAGTAATTATTAGAACTACGTTGTGATATCCATCTTAGGTTTGTAATACCACTAATGTGTTGGAGCAACGAAACTATTTTGCCTAAACTCGCTGTCTTCGAAAAAACATCCAAAAGAGAACCAAAATACGCACAAGAGTGACGTGTGAAATAACTGAAACGCAACGCAGTTGCCAACGGCCGAGTTCACAATCTCATGACAGCGAATATAAATTTGCACTTGTTGCTCGTGATCAGATCAAAGATTAATTTCTAATCAACCTATTTTAATAATTAATAGTACTTCGGGGGTAGGTGGTAGTTTTTGCAAGAGTACTGTTACGTGGAAATATATACTGCGCTCTGACGTTTAAATTTAATCCTCTTTTATAGTTGTCATTTTTTGTAAATGCATGGTGGATTATTAGCGACGAAAAATTAGATGCAGATAATGTAGTTGGTGTGTTAGAACGCTAAGTAATGATTTTATTACACGATTTACAACGGAGAGGCGAATTCCACGACACCATTACGATTTAACACTTTTTGTACTTAGAATTTCCTTTTCCAGAGACACATTCGCGATTAATGGTATCATCTCTAAATACATACTTCTGTTTACTTCATCTCAAAGTGTTTCCGTGTCATTAAAATGATAAGCTTCAGATTACATGAAAAGCTGGAATCAAATTTAGTTCTGTCGTGTACTGCACATCACTGGAATGCTATCAAAATTTAATACAAATATTTAAAAGGGAGATGAAAGAACAAATGAGTATTTAACGACATGAATTTAATAAGCTGAAATGTCTTTCGCTCGTTAAGTCGTACTTTAAAACTTGCAAGGGACTACGCTATGTGATAGTTGCTTTTAGTTTTCACTTAAAACTACGAAATAGTCTCAATGATACAGCTTTATAAATTTTGAGAGGATTGATCACCTTTAACAAATGATGAATACCTCCCACTGATCTTAACACAAAAGCAAAGAAAAATTAAGTATTCAGAGCTTTGCTAAATATCTCCATCTAAAGTAAAATGATAAATTAAAAATTTCAGGCAACAAATGTTAACAAAAATTCGTACCCAAATGCCCTGTGTTCAAGTATAATACTTAAAGGAGATGTTTTTGATGTGGAAAATGCGAAGATGCCAATCAAAACAAGTCTACATCCACACACACACACACACACATATATATATATATATATATATATATATATATATATATCAAAAAGCTAATGCATCTAAATGCAAAATTTTAAAATGCGGTTAATAAAAGACAAGTAAGGCTGTGTCGAGAAAGGACTGCAACAATATATTTAGCAATTTCGTTACTCATAACAAAGGAAAAATTAAGTTATCAATATAATACTTCCCTAAACACTCCGCATTTACGCTTAGTGGTTGGTATAACAGCTTTCTGTTGAGCTATTTAGTATTTCAAGAAAATACTAAATATCTCAACAGAACAATCAGAAAAATTACTACTTTTTTTTAATCTAAAATGTGCCACGTTATCAAATAAGAACCGGTGAAAAAACAAAGGGCATGTGTCATCATGGTCTCTATCACACACTTTTACGTCGTTAGATGCCCAATAACTAATTTGCTCGGTTTCTTTAAGTGTCAGTAATTAAGAACATTTTGAATGCGTCGTACATTTTATAAATCGATACTAAATTTTAGGCTAGATTCCGCTTGATATAAACAGGAACAGACCTGAGTTTTGGTCAAAACAATGAACTTTCTCACAAAGAGTTAAAGGTCCAGTTCTTTCAGCAAATAAATCACTAAATTTATTGTCGATACAGAATCGAAAAATTTTTAATCTAAAATTTAAGAGAACGAGGTTGTTAAAATGGAATACGTTGGATTATGTCCACTTAGAATACGAAGAACGTCCCATGAAAAAATATTAATTTTAAAAAATTGTTTGAAGAACATAAATCTCAGTATGCCATCAGAATTTAATCATTAATATTTTTATAACTTTCGTGAAAGGGAGTCAAAAGTATCGGCACGTCTCATTAAGAATTTTTTCCTTGCCATTCGCTCTTGCAGAGTAGTGATTTAAAAGTTTCTAGACTAGGGATATTCTATACGATTCATGCAATATTACTTACAGAGAGCACTCAGCCCTGGAGTTTTGAAAAACATTTTTTGCAATAATGTATTTTTAATTACGCAAAATATTTCGATGATTTATCGGATCTTTTATTTTTAATCATATAATGTTGTACATAGTATTTCATTCCATTACAATTTGTTGAAGGTCTTAAATTAACTTATTTGGTGTTTTTTTTTCTCTCAGATTTACCTTTTCCTAAATTCAAATTAAGAATTAATCAACTAATTTCTTAAACCTTTTTGAATCATATATGAGAAGACCACATCGAAATAACCAAAAACCATAGAAAACGCCTGCAAATCATCCAAACATATATGTGATTTGTCAAATAATGATAATAGTTTTTATTATACCCACAATAATATTGTAAACTTACGGGGGTTTTTTTTTTAATTTTTTTCCAGATGACTCTATTTGTTGAAATCGATTTTCTTCTTTCACCAGAAGATAATAATTTTTAAGTTCAATATTCCCTTCGGGAAAAAAAAATTAGCATTAAAAAAGAATAAAATAAAAACCAGTATTCCGAATCGAAACTTTCCTTGTAGTTTCAGTTCAATACATTTTTCAATTTTTGACTCCATTTTCGAAAACTACAAGAATTCTATCACTTTTGAGACACACAGTATATAAGATTTTTTGTATTTAACTTTGTTTTCAATGCAATTCGATTTTGTAAAGCAAAACCAAGAAGGGCAGTTTTACGAACAAAATTCCCAGGCCACAGGTCCGGTAGCTGCCGGAATAGACCAAGATAATCAACAGATCAGATGTGGCTGAGCAATTTCCCCGTGATCAATGCACACACACACACACAAAATAAAAATAATTAATTAAATTTTTAAAGAATTGTTGGCTACAAATTTTAACCACACAACAAGGTTCCGTTGAAACTTCTGAACAATTTTTCTCTAACTTATAAAATGGTTGTATGCTCAGATGTTTGATTAATTCTACCATAAAGAGGTTGGCGGTAACTATAAACGGTCTGATAGGCTTCCTCCCGTTCGAATCCTGTGATTGGAGAATATCGCATCGATCGTCGTGTTTCCGCTCGTCGTGTAATATTTTGGACAGGGCCCGATTTAGAAAATTCTGGACTATAGGCACAAATTGAGAAGGGGGCCACCTAACACTGATGTGGGCATAAAATTTCCAAAATTGACACACAAAAAAAATAATGTGAAAGTACCATTTTACCAAGAATTGGCTATTTGAAGCGTAGAAGCCTAGAACATTATCATATAACAAAAAGCAATAGAACATATTAACTTCACCATTATAACACCAATACAATGCAACCAGAAAAACTTATTAATCCCTTATATACACTATAACATATATATGATAAACTATACATATAACTGTAGATATGATGAACCAATCAATCAAATTTGAAAGGAAATTTTAAAAAAAATCATTTTAAGAAAAGGTAAAAT
Organism: Dolomedes plantarius; assembly: GCA_907164885.2. NCBI lineage: Eukaryota > Metazoa > Arthropoda > Arachnida > Araneae > Dolomedidae > Dolomedes > Dolomedes plantarius. The sequence continues at coordinate 99,042,485 of OU015495.1, forward strand.
AATTTTAAAAAAATTGAATTGGGAATTTTTCCTTTTAAAATAAAAATTTTGGGGGGCCCCTAACATTCAGGGGCCCCTAGGCCCGGGCCTACTGGGCCTAATGGAAAATCAGGGCCTGATTTTGGATTCGCTCTTTCTCCTTCTTCGAATGGGATAATTATCCTAGTTTTGTTCATCGAGAAAAACGACATATTGAACCGAAAGTATTCCTTTCCGTTTTTGCAAGTGTAGCCTCCGATGTTGCTAGGTAGGACCTTCTAAAACACTTTCAACATTTGATAATGACTATCGCACATCTTTTCTGCAACAAAACTAACTTTTATATAGTTTTCTTTTTTCCAACACTTTCGCTTTGAAATTTTTCTAAATTTTCTCGTTTCCGATATTCTTTTTTTTTTAATTATTATTCAGCTTCTTTTAATTTATAATTTAGACTATTTCGTTTTTCCTGAATACGTTCTCATTTATATTTTAGTCAATTCTATCTCGATTTTAAAGCTCCTCCCTTCTGTCAAACGTCTGCGACCAATTAATATGTATAGTAAAATGTCATATGTATAGTAAAATTTTTCTTGAAATTTAGTTAATGAAAAAAATGGTTAATATGAAGAACATGATGCGGTTGCCAACTGCGGCGATGTGGCGCCAAATGTGGTGGCTGATGAAAATTTTAGGTCACGTGACATATAAATGAAATGACACGACGATCGACGATTCAACCGCATTTGACAAGAATGGCACCTTAGTGCTAAAAACTGTATATTTGTAGGTTTTGGATACTTTAAGGAAATTTCTTGCTACGTTAACATAAATTACAATATTACTTTGCATGTAAAAAAAATTGCATGCAATAATTAATTATTCTGAACAAAGCATTTCCACATGTTGCCTGCAAAATCATTTTCTTTCTTTTCGTTTGCTTACAAACAATTCAATATTTTGCTTTATTCAAAGTATTTAATGAAATCAACTGAATTTTCTGGAATCTGTTGGCAAAGTTTTTTTTTTCTTTTAAGAAATGAAATATTCAATCAAAAAAACCTCACTGAAAACTGACACTCAGTATAAGCAGTCCCAGTTTTGAACTTTCAAAGAAGAACAGAAAAAAAAACCTAACGTTAAGAAATAAACCCTTTGTGATAGGAGGAGCTGAAATGTTTTCAGGAGGTTCTGGGGAAATTCTGATACTTGTAAGCGACGTATTACTTAAGCTGGAGGGTTCCCACAACCCACTATGCCATAAGTGATGTCACGCCTGGGAGAAAAAAAAAAAAAAAAAAAAAAAAAGCGGAATGGGTGTATCTGGCAGTTTTATGAAAAGCCATTGGTGATGCCACGCGGAAAACGAAGGGCAGATAATACATGCCATGCGTTTTTGCATATAGAGATTTGGTATGAGTTTTAATAATCTAAGCATTGAACGACAAGCGTTTTACCTTTCGTGACTGTTCGAGTTGAGATGTGATGTGCTGCATGCAACTGCTTTATTATACATGACTGGGAGACAAAGAACAGGGCTAACAAATATATTATAATGCACGACAACTGCAAGAAGTTCCTCTAACGTTGAATTTATTAAGCTCCGTAAGTTTTCAAACACAGATTCACGGAAACTAAAAAGAAATGATACTAGAAAAATAACGTTACAGGCAAAATGATTAGTAGATAAAAATGTCACTTTATTATTCGTACCCTTCACCTTCATTTATCTAAATACTCAAGAAACTTTAACATTTTAAAAGAGGGAGAACTTTTCCTCGCTTTCAGACCTATTCATTTACTTACCCATTCAATAAATAATAAGAAGATGGAATTTTTTAATTTTTATTCTTCTCACAAAACGGTACCGTAAACAAACACATAATGAACAAAATGGTAGTCTTATTGTAACAAGTTCACTTATTCCCTCAGTTTTTAGTAAAAAATTACTACATAGCCATTGAAAACAAGGAAAGCAACTTAACAAGCTGTTTCGTATCCCCGACGTGGCAAAATACTGCGAATATAAAAAATATAAAAAAAATGTGTTTACTTAGATATATATAGTGCAGCATAGAAGAAGCAGCTTTTTGAAATTGTTATCTCTGCAATAGGCCTAAAAGCTAAATGCTATATTTAAAATGTCGATGCATTAACGCAGGTATAAAACATTGTGGGCATTGTTTCATAAGATATTTTTCTGCTTTTTGCTATCCATTACAAATTTGTCAAACACACATATTTGTCTATGTATCTTGACGAAAAATCCTCATGTTCCTACCACTTTAGTGATAGAAATTTCCCAACATGATTTTTATTTACTCTACTTGAATGTCTAAAACAGCAAACTCAACCTGATACAGGGTGTCAAAAAGTCTCATAAACGACATGACATTTGGCTTCTAAATAGCTTTCTGTGTTGACCAGCAGTAATCTGAGCTAAATCAGCCTCGAGAGCTTCTGAGGAGGTTGATGCGTTCCTCCATTTCCGGCACTAACAAGTCATTCGCGTTTATTTTTGCAGCTGCAAGTGCATAAGATGTACCACGAGCACAAACAGATGTTCTAATTAACTTGCTTCTCTGTTTCAAAAGAAATGGCAGAAAACGTATCAGTCAACGTATTCAGGAGCTCTTTCAGTCGAACATATACTTATATTCCCTATTCCTCCAACTGAAAATCTGTACAATGATAGTGAATACAGATTGCAGATGGAGTCTGATACATGTATCTGTGAGAATTTATAAGCCATCATGCTTTGAGATTCCTATATAAAACGAAGAATGGATTCTCAAACCTAAATATATTATAGAAATGCTTCAATGTGCTCATAGCAGCAAAACATACTGTACATTCATGTCTTACTGCTTGCATTCTAAAATAGTGGCATAAATAATTTATTATTGACAAGAGAACTCATTCTTTTTTTATTGTGCGTATAAATTTCTTAAGACACAAATACGGGATTGAAACGCAAATAAACATTATTCCATTAATTGCTACCAGAAAAAAATAGAGGTTAAACAAGTGCGTTTATAATAAAAGACAAACTTTTAAATTCAGAACGATGTATTTAAAATGAATTTTACATAATTAATACGAAATTCAAGACCAATTCTAACAAACAGATCTGTTTGAAGTGATTTAGAAAATTTCAGATTAAAACAGGAGGAATCAATACTCGTTAAGAATTTAAAACGGTAGAAAAGAAAAGAATTTTTCGTAATTATTTTTTAAGAAAATAATAAGTACTAAAAAAATAAAAATATATACACAATAAATTAGACTCACATTCAAGTGTCACCACTGTATTTAGTAATACAATAAAAAATATATTTAATTAGTGTACAAATCATTTACTTTTACTGAACTTGAATACATGTCCTTGATTTGGAACATTATCTTTCATCATGTCTAAGTTTTACAGAAAATGTTGTTATAAAATATCTTTTTTAATATTTTTAAATGTTTATGTACTGAAGCGAATAAAAATATTGCCTTATCAAAGTGTTGTGTTTTTCTTCAATGCATCAAGTTACTTAGTACGGGTACACAGTATTGATAAAACACTAACTTCTGGTGAATTTGATAGTGCTGCTATCGATACAAAATCGGGCATTGCTCCTCAGCTAATAACATCATTAATCATCGGAGAGGGGGGGTAGGCTTTCCACTAAGTCAGAGTTTTCAAATCACGACCCTCTTCAATGGTTTCCACGCATCCCATTGGACACATGAACTAAAGGGGTTCAATCTAAACCAGAAAAACGGCCGTAAAACATTACACTAAAAATTTTAAATCACGTTTGGCCCAAGAGATTCCAATAAATATCTTGCACCAGGAATTCACTCACCCCACGAAAAAAGAAACAGATCGCAAGATCGTGGACCATGGCTCATCACTCCTCAGGACCCTGTTCAACCGATCTACAAAAGTGAGCAGTTTGCATCAACTCAAAATCCCAGTGGGAACTGACGAATGTAATTATTGTCCTGCGGGTCACCACCGAACCAAAGGGCACACACCAGTTAACAAATAGTTCTATCATTGCATTCTTGACTAATCTTTAATGGGGAGGTTTGTGTGCTTGGTACAAAGACTGATTGATGGTTTACTTCGTAAACATCTGTGAACCTTCAAGTCATCTTTGATACAAGGAGGAATGAAATGCTTAAATACTTTTCTATTTCACGATCACCTCGAGTACTTAACGAGGGTTGTTTGATAAGTCCGATCCCTCCATATAGTAAGACCTGTCCATCTCTGCAAAATAAGCGTTAGTTTCCCTAATCACCTCGGAATTTGGGAATTTCTGCCCTGCAAGATTTTTTTTTTCTTATTAAAAAACAAGTAGTAGTTCCAGGGGGCCAAATATGGAGAATACGGAGGGTGGAGAACAATTTCGTAGCAGAATTCTAACAGTTTTGCTGTCACAATCGCAGATGAATGCATTATCAAGTTTTTGGAAATAACTGGCCCTAGGTACAATAGTGTTATTGTACCTAGGGCCATTTGTAATTTTTTAAAAACATTCAATATCATTTACAAATTTTGTTTTTCTATACTTGAAGTGATTTTTATTTAAAGAGAATAAAGAACTTAATGCATACAAACTATTTTTATTATTGTAAGTTAGTTATAAGTAAAGATACTGCCATTTGAAAATAGCCGGCCCTAGGTACAAGAGTTTCCCCTACCAAGCCTTGATTTAGTTTCTGCCGCTATTTTGCAGCTTAAAATTTAATGTTTTATCAACACGCGGAACTCGTTTTCCTCCACTGTGTGAGAAGTAACAATCAGTTGACGGACTAAAATGGTTGTCAGTCACAGACTAAGCGTCGAATCTGTTTACAGTTTGACAAACGCGCTATTGGGGCTTCCTAAATGTAAGTGCGCCAACAATTTGACTGCAGTGGCGCCATCTCTCGGACTTTTCACGTACTTATCAAACAACCCTCGCACGCTGAGCACTAGGGGGCATTAGCAATAACAACAACAACGCTGAGCACGTTCCTTCCCCCCCCCCCCCTTAATGCGGAGGCACTTGTCGTGAGACATTCGCCTTTTGTTACTCACCGGGAAGTATTGCTGGCTGCTTCATTATGGGAGCATCATAGGTGAGTCAACATTGCTCCCTATGAGGTGACAACACACAACGACCAAATCTTATCTGGGATTTGAACACAAACCTATTGCGTGGAAGCTCACGCCGCCAACCACTATACCATGTGGGCGGCTGAGTACCAGCTTTGAGGGCGCTAAACCCCCTCAATCTGGACCTGCACTCTTTTTATCCATTCGTCCAGGAGGAAAACGATGATATACAGCATCATTGCTCGTATGGATTTAATTATATTTATTTACAGTTATTTTGCCTTACTATATGTACATACTGAATGATATCATAATCATACACATTTAAAGTCAGTTTCTTAGTTTTACACTTAATTGCTTTGAAAATACCATTTTTTAATTTGCGAAAAGTAAAATCAATTCATAGCTACTCATAATTAGAGTGGCTATGATTTTTTTATTTCATTTCTTAAATGGATATAAAAAATCGGCAAAGTCTCCATTGAATCATTTCGACGCATATGAATTGTCTATAAGGAGTACACATTCATTCACATTTTATTTTAGGCATGATTTGCTTCACTTGGTTCTACGTTCAGCACCCTCCGTTAAATCAGTGACGACGAATAAATAAATGAAAGGGAAGAATCTGACGTATCCCTCCATTAGCTAATATTTCTGCTTTTCAGTCTGGGTTTTATTCATAGACAGTACTAATCATAATTTTTCAAAAAATATATGACATACTTCAATAAATTAAGAGAAGAGGAGAAATAAAGAAACATTTTATATTTCTATCTAGCATATAAATGCCCATTTTCAGGTTTCATTCTTTCATTGATTTTCATGAAATATTACCTCAAAAAATTTCCACTCTCATCGACAGCACACGCTAGTTTACACATGAAAAAAAATTTCAGGTAGTCTCTTCTAACGAAACTACCGTGGATTATTAACGTAGGATTACTTATCGTTGCTTACCTCTTTTGTATGTATATATGTATGTATTATGTATATATATGTAAACGAACACGCACGTGTGGCCGACTTGTGTAGATTTTCAAGCTGCGTGAAAAGCAGCAGCGTGAAAAAACGCTCGTGTAGCCGTAGCCTTAATGTTATTCCATGCAACTGCAATCAAAGCCCGCTGCCTGGAAATATATTTACTCGTAAGAGCGTCTTTTTTTTTTTCCAGAATCCCTTTATTAAAATCACTAGGGACAACGTAACAGCTTCCATCCATTTACTGTAGTCATCCTTATACGAAAGGCTTTTCATCACTGTTGAATTATCAGCTTTAAAATTCAATTAAAATTTGAGATTTTAAGATAGAGACTTGAAATGAGGTTTATATGAATAAGAAAGCTTTCAGCTTCCAGATGATGTAAATATTTTCTTTGTAAGATAAAAACTCGAGGAGCATCGATATTACATCCACATATGGGACGATATTTCTTGAAAAACTGTTTCATTTTTTGATGAAAATATTAGTCTGTTTTAAAATATTTTTAAACAAATGAGGTCTAGTTTGAAAGAGAAATGTCTGTAGTCTTAGACTGTAAAAAGATCAAAATTATACGATCATTTTTTGGCGAGTTATCGTAATCTGAACATGAAAAAGTCAATATTTTCCCACAAAACATTTTTTTTAAAAATTTAAAAGTCCAACGAAGATGAGACATGTCTTACTTTGGTCCCCCCATTTTTCTGCATCCATTGGCATCGCTCTAGACCCCATACCCCCAGCGGTTTTGGAGGAGATAGTGTGACAAGCTTTTGACAGCGGCAGTGGGAGTTACTTTTTTTCAGAATAGAGAGATTTATTATTATTATTATTTTATTTAGTTCCATTTGATAATTATTTCTCCTTGGTTTTACTAGATGTCGCCTATCTCTCTCTCTCTCTCTCTCTCTGAGTGTGTGTGTGTGTATATATATATATATATATATATATATATATATATATATATATACAGTAAGTCCTCGACTTACGCGGTTAATTCGATCGAGAACATTCTGCGTATGTAGAATACGCGTAAGTGGAAATTTACCAGGTAATGCGGTGCGAGTGGCCGGCGCCTGTACAACGGATTCCTGTAAGCTTTTCGACCATCATCGTGTGGACGATAGCATTAATGACTAAATATCGAACTAAAATACGTATTTTAATCATTTTCAGTGAATTATTTTTATTTAAATATAAAAATAGTACGCACATACATTAAATTATACAGTACACGCATTATAAAATACTAATATTATACATACATAATTATGTAATATAAAAATCTGATAATCAGCAGACGTTCTTGGGTCACTGAAGTATTTGTCCAATGATGTTTGTACAATCGACGCTTTCTTTTTCTCGTCGTAAATCGATAGCATGCTAAAGCTTCTACCGAAAAATTGAAAATTACAACCGCGTATCTACGAATCCGCGTAACTCGAGGACTTACTGTATATATATGTGGGAATCGAGCAGTCGCTGACCGCGGGAAGCAGGCAAGAGGCTTACCGCTAGAGGGCGCACCTGCGAACAGACGGTCGCCAGCACAGGGAAAAAGACCCTTTGCCCTCCTACCGCGATACTCTTCCTATCTTGCTAACTTACCCTCGTGCTTTCGTTGTGCACTGCTATCGCTCGCGTCTCGGGACTCGCAGGTGGTGGGTTCGACCCCCGTCTGTGCAGTCTACCCTTTTCCAAATTTTCCCTCCTGCTAATTTTAGCCTCTCCTCGAGGCTTCGCTATCATCTCAATATGTAGTTGTACGACCCTAATAAGGGCCTTTTTTATTTTCGTTTCCTCTAGACTAGTTAAAATTCTCTAATTAATTTAAAATTAATTTAACTTACTTGTTACTACTTAGAGCCTACTTAAATTACTTGTTAACTATATTTTCCACTCTCTCTCCTCCTTAAGTTTAATCTTAATAGTTATGTACTCTTAACTTAAAAATTCTCTTAACTTTAATTTTAACTTTACTGAGCACAGATATCTTGACACCATTAACTTGCTTACTGGAGATAAAGTCCAATCGGACCAAGGAACTCCAATTCATAAACAACAACTAGCTGCTGCGGAAAAGACCCCGCAGTTTTGAGGGAACTCTCGCAGAGGGGAGAAGGAGTTCGATTCGGGTTTTCGGCGGATTGCCCTCGGCCCTTCGTCTACACCAGGGGTCGGCAACCTTTTTAACTAGGAGGGCATATTTCAGACATGCGGGATTTCGGCGGGCACTACTGGGTGAAGAGGAGGAAAGGGGGGGATTAAGATTTAAACATGAAAATATTAATGCGACATAAATATTTAATACATAAATTCGAATTTTAATTTAAACAAAATAATCTTAAAATTGATAATGCAATATTTGACATTGCAAATCTGCGGTCAGCTCGTTGTAAAGTGGCACATGAGTTGAGTTCCCAGTTCTCGGGCATTGGTCCAAGTAAGTGTCAGTGAGGCTCGATCGGTACTTTGACTTTAAGTATCTCAAATTAGAAAACAACGATTCACAAGCATAAATTCTTGGTATTAAATTCTTCCAATAAGGAATCAAAATATTTGACAAACTAATAGGTGGTAGCATTTCCATCGCAATAATTTTCTAATTTTGAATATGGGAAATGTGATAAATTATCTTTCTCGATAAGCGATTTCCAGAGCGACAATTTATCTTTTAATGCATTTATCGGACTTATCATAGAATCAAGGGGAGAACGACGTTGTCGAGAGATCATGCTGCTCAGTTTTTGATTTTTACGGTTTTGCGATTTTCATTTTTTTTTTTTAATCTACAATTATTCATTACAAGAACGAGCGTTTGTTGTTCAAATATCTAAAAATTTTCTAAATTTGAACGGCGGGCACCGCGTTGCCGACCCCTGGTCTACACTGTCGCCAGAGCCAAGAGAAGAACACATGATGGAAGAGAAATAGTCATTATCCCTTTGGGATTCCCTTTATTCCATGAAAGTATATTTCAAGAAGGCAGACATCAATATTTCACGAAGGCAGATATTTCAGCAAAGCACAGTTAATTTTACAGCAGCGCACGCACAAACAATACCAGTCGCCGGACCTGCCGGAGCTTGAATATATGCGTTTACATCATCGATTTCGGAAGCAGAGCGAAGAACGCGAAAACAGATCAAGGACGAAGACAGGACAGGACCAGCAGAGCGCAAGAAAAAGCCGTGAAAATCCTCTGTTCGACCTTTTTATACCAAGAGGGCACTAGGTGTTTAAAATTCTTTTAATTGGTTAGAATCGAACATCCGACTTGACCACGTGAGCCATAACTCATGATTCCGAACACGCGATGCAAAGGCGCGTGGTTTCTGAATCATCCTGAATCATAGGCGCATGACTTTCAAAGCGTGCATTAAGGGACAAACTAGTTAGTCAATCTATTTACTTCTAGACCGCAATTTAGACTAGGGGATGTGTTTTATTGAAAGGATAAAAGAATAATTTAGAATAACCGTTAAGTAATAAAGGTGGGACATTATCATTACACACACACACACACACACACATATATATATATATATATATATATATATAACATCTTGACAGAAACTTCTTGTGTTTTACTTGTTTTGAATGCGAATTCGGTTATCAGACGCTGTGATTTTTTGTTAGTTCTTCATACGATTCTTCATAACGTTCAATAATCAATTTTAAATCACATTGGAACTGCACAGCACGTTCGACATTGTCATCATTTATAAGAAAATATCCAAGCTTATTGGCTAGTTGGAGGCCTTCTAGAATTGTACTTGCAGATAGTGGAAACACTCCGTCACCACTACTATAAACTAACGTGGAATCATCTACATTGTCGGAAATACTCTGATAAAATTGCACGCCATATAAGGTACAGTGCAACACAATATTTTTTAAAATCCTTTATTGGTTTTTAAACCGTGTTAAAGTTTAAAAAAATAAATGTAAAAAAAATAGTCTGTTCTTTTTCGTGGACCGTATTAATTCAAATCCGTGCGGAAAAAATGAAAGAGAGAGAGAGAGAATCATAATTTAACCGCCAATCGTCTAAATTTTAAAGGCAATTTGCTCACAGGTTAATTGCGTAATAAGTTAATACATTTTTAAAAATTTTTACTTTACAGAAACATTTTAATTTACGAAATATTAGAATCAAGTATAATACAAGAGAAATTATCTTTATATACCGTATCAAATAAAGTCGACCTATACATTTTAAAATTGTTTATAAACTCATCAGTTTTCATAGAAGACTTTAGCAAATTTTTAACTCTGTTTTAACAAATCTTGTAGGAAGAAAACCCAATCTTCTATTTAAATTATTTTTTCTCATTCCTAAATCTATACTTATATATAAAGAGAGAGCGATTTTGTACGTGGAGGGTAATCTTCAGAACCACTGTACCTATTTGAAAAATTCTTGCACTGTTTGAAAGGTACAGTATTCCAGATGGACATAGGCTATATACTTTGTATATCTAATCAGTAGATATAAAGTTAGGGGCTTAATCCTAACAATCTCCATTGTTACCGCTACTGTCTTCTACGGCTTTTTGTTCCGAAGATTTCAACGATCCTTTGATGTATAGACTGATGTGGTGCTATCGCGGTGGGCTTCTGTTCTGACGCTAGCGGTTCGAACCTAGCCATTCTCCGGCACGCCTTTTTCTTTCAAAAAATTTATTTTAATTATTAACTAACATAAAATTAATTTGAGGTATTATTTAGGTTATTATTAAGGTAAAAAAAGATTTACAATTTATTGGCTATCAACTGGAAATTTATTGGTATAATATTTTGTTCAACCCGGACAAAGTCGGGAAGGGCCGCTAGTTGTTAATAAGAAAGCTTATCAGTCGATCAACTTGATAACAACAACTCATCAAAAATTAAAATGAAGATTAATATTAATAAATTAATAAATAAGGCGTTACAAAACTGTTAAATTAATTTGCTTAAAAATTAAAATTCCGGTCGTAGAACAAGAGCGAAATATTTCTTTCAAATCGTAGATTGTTGACGTCCGTTTTCTCACTAATATGTGGGGAGTTTGTAGGGGATGAAGCCTAACCAAGTCCCCTTGGCAGTGGTCTACGCTAGGACCCTTGCCAGCAAACTAAACACTTGTGCTGTGAAGGATCCGCAATTGAAACATTTTGACTCCTTCCAACAGTATCACCATTTTTTCCGTCAACACATTTATGGGTCATAAAACGGCCATATTGGAAAAAGGGGGCCTGGCCTGCACCTGCACTGAGTTCCGAGAAACATCACACCCCAAAATTCTTTAGGAAGGGAGGAAGAGAATTCCACGAAGACTCAAGCGACGTCCAATTTTCGCGGAAATAAAAATACCACGTGAGTCAACCGTGGGGATGTCGCATCATCCTGCCCACGAATAAAATGCACGGAACGGCAAAAGATTTACGAGGAAGACCAGCCTGGGGAGGAGCCAATACGAAAAACGATAAACCTCATGCTCCCCCCAACCAAAAGGTTATAAGGCAACAACAACTAGAAATCCAGCCCGGGGACCACCAGCCCTTCCGACCACCAACAGACACGCCACGGTCACCCACAATAACCCAAACAGCAACAACAAACAAAATAAACATGGAACGCCAGCAACAACACCAACACCACCACCAGGCCTACCCCAAACAACGCCCCCACACCGGTCAAGATCTAAGGCCAGAAGTGGCCACCAGCCCCAAATTAGAATTGACAGACAAACAAAAAGAAAGCACACCAAAAATAAAACCCCAAAACCAATGCCTAATTAACTTAAACAATGGCAAAAACTAGTACATACCCAAATACTACCACAGCCCTAAAGAACAGACCGCACGGCAGCGACCCGAACACCCGAGCAGCCAAGTACCTGCCCTACCACAAGAGCCACACCAAATTAGCCAACAGCGAGAAACCACGATATACCAAAAGAGCCTGCGAAGCTGATAAGCCCGACTCGAGCAAGGCCAAAAACACCACAGCAAACCCTACTGGGATAAAACCTCTTCCAAAAGGACACCCACCACCTTGCGAATATAATTCTTGCAATAATAATCATTAAAAATTTTGTGTTTTGACCAATTTGCTATATCCATGGGAAGACAATGACGCCAATTATTAAACTTCGGACAATCGAATAAACAATGCTCAACTGTCTGAATATCATTACAGGAGCAAATATCAGTTTTATAATGAAATCTCCTTTCATATTGCTCGAATGATCCATGACCAGTCATGGCCTGATTAATCAAGAAGTCCGCGCAAAGTCTTGAAGAACTAACAGTTTTAAATATTTCATATACCCTTCTACCTTTATCTCCGTCTTCCCAGGTAATTTGCCAAATTTTAATTTCCTCCTTATCCAGAATGTTCCTAATCTTTCTTCCAGACCACTTGTAGGTACTACCCACCTCTTCAAGTCTCGCAGCTTCTTTTGCCGTCCTATCAACCTCTTCATTACCCGCGATCCCCACATGGGCCTTCACCCAGTGCAGACAAACCTGCATGTCATTGTTCCTTATTTCCTTTTTTATCTCTTCTACAAGGCTGCCTCTGTAATCAATCGAGTTCAAAGCCTCCAAGGCGCTTCTAGAGTCCGTATAAATATCGTATTTTTTTATATTCCTATCCCTCATCTCCTCGACAGTCATTTGCAGAGCACGTAATTCCGCCATGTAAGAGCTAGATCTCTCTAATCTTTCTAAGATAAATAGTTTCACCTTTCTCCGTATATATTACTACTCCTACACCAGCCCTATCTTCCATTTTTGAACCGTCAGTATAAATCTTGGTGTTGGTTTTAGGGGCCAAATCATAAGTCCAGTTTATCCTGTAAAGATCTTCAATTTTCATTATTCTTCTACTTTTAATTCCACTATTTTCCCTATTGTAAATCATACCATTAATCTCTATATCCTCCCCTTTGTTAATCAATCTGTATTGCATTTTAGCCATGCCTGCCTTAATGTGTAACGGTATGCAACCCGGCAGCACATTCAGAGCATCAGTAGCAACCGTCCTATAACATATGGTTATCCCCAAAAGATAGGGCCTCTGTATCTGCCTAAGCTTGTTATTAGTGTTATACCCATTCTGATACCAGATTTCAGTGGCATATAAGAGCATTTTCTCTATGACCGTCAGGTAGATCTGTTTCAATATTTCCGGTTTAATGCCCCACGTCTTAGCAGTAATTCTATTTAGCTTATAAAAGTATTTCAAGGCCTTTTCCTGCATTTTATCCAAATGTTTAATGAAGCCAAGTTTGTTATCAATGTACACCCCCAAATATTCAATCTCCCTTTGATATTTAATGCTCCGAGTACCCATTTTAATGGTGGGTCTCCAGCCAACATTACCAGACTTCTTGATAATAGTATTACTACACTTATTAATACTAAACTCCAAGTTGTTATTATTACCCCACTCATAGCAGTGATCCATGATATATTTAGAGTACTCCGTAAATTTATGTATATGTAGGGATTTAATCAAAATAATAATGTCATCAGCATATGCCTGTATACTGTATCTGCCATTACCTTCTTCAATACAAAGGAGCTCATTCATAACGATAAGCCAAAGAATTGGGCCAAGGGACGAGCCCTGGGGCACCCCCACGTTATAATTCACTTCACCTTTATCGGTTATAACTTTTCTATTGGTGATGTAGATAACAATGATACAATACAAGTACCCCTCCAATCTCAGCTTTTTCAGTTCTCTAATTAGGATACCTCTTCTGGCTGAATTGAATGCATTTTTGATATCTAGCGAAATGAGGCAGGTATGCTCCCCATTCGCTTTATTCTCCTTGATTTTGTCCATCACTTTACTCAGTGCCTGCAGGCAACCCAGCCCTCTCCTGGAGCCATATTGCTCACTCGACAGAAGTTCTTTATGCTCAAGATGAATAATAAGTCTGTTAGCAATGATCTTATCAAAAATTTTACAGTGACCGGTAATAAACAGATAGGCCTGTAGGAACTGGGTTCTAATAAATCCTTGCCCTCCTTAGGAAAAAACAGAACCATCGCTTTCTTCCAAGCGTCTGGAAAGTATTTTTCCCTGATACATGTGTTAAAGATAATTTTGAAAATACCTTTGTCACTATTATAGATTTCGTTGACAATACTCATAGTGAAGCCATCAAATCCAGGCGCCTTATTCTTACTAATTTTATTTACCATCATACGAGGGTAGGCTGAAAAGTAATGCACAAATGCTTGTAGAGCGCGAACGAAATGACCTTCAAAACCGTGCCAAGTGGCATATGGAAGTTACATTCCCCCTCAATACTCATCACAGGTTTTCAGTCGTTGTGGTCATCCAGTGTATTTTGAAAAGCGGTAGTATGGAGACGTGTTCTAGTGCTATGTCAACGGCGAGTTATATAGCGCGCTATTATCGAATTTTTAACAGCTGAAAACGTGACTCCTACTGAGATTCATCGTCGTTTAAAGGCTGTTTATGGTGACGATGCTGTTGATAGGGATACTGTAAATCGATGGGTAATAAAATTTCATGGTTGCGAGCCTGGAAAAGCCATAATTGTTGATGAAACACGCAGCGGACGTCCGATCACTGCCACAGAGGATGAACATCGCAAACTCGTCGACGATTTGATTCAAAATGACCGGCGAATCACTCAAAAGCGTATCGCAAACTATATTGGAGTATCCAAGGAATGTGTCTGCATCATTATAGAACGACTGGGATACCGTAAAATCTGTGCTAGATGGGTACCACGCCGTCTCACAGGCGAGAACAGCGTCAGACTGGAGAGGCTCTGCGAAATCTGAAGTTTGAACTGATTCCACACCCTCCTTATTCCCCCGATCTTGCGCCTTGCAATTTTTATGTTTTTCCTCTACTCAAAAGAGACCTAAAGGGTAATCATTACACCTCGGACGATGTGATAAAGGCAGCTGTCAAGTTGTGGATTCGAGAAAAGTCGGAAGAATTTTTCAGTGACGGAATGAGAAAACTTGTTATACGTTGGGAGAAATGTGTTAGCCTTAACGGTGACTATGTTAAAAAATAAATATATGATTTTGAAGCTTAAGAATTGTACTTTAATGTTCTTTTTGCCCGATCTCGCTATTTCTTTTTGTTCCCGCTCTACAAGCATGTGTGCATTACTTTTCAGCCTACCCTGGTATCTATTTCATTTATTGTAATTTCCGGGTAGTCCTCTATTATAATATAATCAGTTTGGTCATCTTCCATTTCGGAGGCCTTCGTGAAATGGTACTTCAGGAGCGATTCCTCAATCTCATCCTCCCTATCCAAAATCGTACCTTGAGCGTCTCTAATTCTTTCCACCTTATTGTGCGTCTTTTCCCAAATGATGTTTTTAACTTTCCCAAAAGTGTCCTTAACAGTGAGTTTGTCCAGAAAATCCTTAAAACCTTCCCTTTTAGTCACTAGAATAAGTTTATCTATATTCCGCTCTTTCCCTTTTAAACCTCTCCTGCCAAAAGTCTCTCTCCTGATTATCATTTGCTTTTTAAACTCTTTCTTAACGCCCTAACCGCACTGCGTTTAGTTTTCAATTTACTATTCAAACATGGAGCAGGCTTAGTACCTTCGTTTTTCTTCCTTTTACTAAATTTACGGCAAAGTTTCTCAGTTTCCTCATTTATTTTATCAAGAATATTATCAATGCTCATCTCATCCAATTTATTCTTAAGATGTTTCATTTTATCTCTTATCCCTATTATGAAACCGAGTCAATCTATATTTTTTTATCTCCCACCTCTTCCCCTTCATCGGCCTCTCGGTATCCTTAGTTATTAGAACCTCAAATGAGAAAGCATTATGATCAGTATTAACATATTTATCAACCACCCTCCAGTTATAAATGTGATCTTCTATGACTCCAAAGGTAATAGTGAGGTCCAGCCAGCTGTGACCCGTAGGGCCGACAAACGTGGGAAGACTGTTGGGATCATTTCTAATAATACCCCCATGATCTATAACAGGGCTTCTTAAACTGTGGGTCGCGACCCCCCTGGGGGTCGCGAGACTACTGAAAGGGGGTCGCAAAGATCTGATACTTTTCAATCATTATAAATAAAATTTTAAAATTAGTATTCACACTACGTACAAATATAAATACAAATAAAAATCATACAAAATACTAGTGTAGTTTTATTATAACTATTTTTTGAAAAAAGTGGCAATGCAAAACTGTTATGTAGGGCCTATAAATGAAAATATGGAAGTAGCATTTAAAATAATAAATACAACGCGCTCCTCGATTTTCAACTGAACGTTCGACATTGATGTCTGGCCGCCGGCGTCAGTGTTTGCAAGATAACTTAGTGATTATAAGTACCCAGACACCGCGTCGCCTTACAGCTTACACATACAATACGGAAGCATAATCAAGCTAGGCTAGGCGAATCGGCATATTATTTTTATGAAAGAATAATAAAAAAAATTAAATGAAAGCTTCTTTTTCGGCGTCTTTGTGATACGGTGCCTTTGTGCGCTGCACACTTTGAACACGCCATGCGTCGGGGTTGATCTGATCGTAATTTGTTGTCATTGCACTGGTAAAGATTCGAGTGTAGTTATTTTTCTGTTTGTACTTCAGTTTGGACTCAGCTTTGTCTTCGTAGTGACATGTGTGTATTTACTGTGTAATTTTCAGTTGGTGTTTTTAATTATTACGTTAAAGTTCAACTACATTTTGTTTAATTATTTATTATTATTTAACCATCATGGATAAATGGCTAATTAAAATTCCAACTAATAAGTCTGCCACGCCGTCACAACCAAGTTGCAGTGCTTCAAATCCGACTTCTAGCAAAACAAAAAAAAGAAAATATGACGAATCATATTTGCAGTATGGCTTCACATGCTCTTCTCACAACAATGAAGAACAACCAGTGTGCTTAATTTGCAAAGAAGTTTTGGCTGCAGAAAGCATGAAACCGTCAAAACTGCAACGACATTTGAATACTAAACATGCAACGTTATCAAAAAAGCCAATAGAATATTTTGAGCGTCTTTTGCAAACATCAAATAAAGAAAAGAACACTTTGGAGAAGTATGTTACTTTGAATGATAAATATCTATTGGCATCGTATGAAGTTTCGTATTTGATAGCAAAAACGAAAAAGCCTTTTACTATTGGAGAGCAACTTTTATTACCTGCAGCTATAAGAATGTCTGAAATTGTTCATGGAAAACAGTATGCTGCTGAAATTAGTAAAATTCCATTATCAAATGACACTGTGTCCAAAAGAATTTCAGACATTAGCAATGATCAATTTCAACAGCTTCTTATGAGGCTTAAAGACAGCTCAAAGTTTGCAATACAACTGGACGAGTCGACAGACATTTCAAAAATAGCACAGTTGTTACTTTTTGTAAGATATATTTATGAGGGAAGCATTCATGAAGATATACTGTTTTGTCGTCCTCTGGAAGGTCATACTCGTGGAAAAGATATATATAAAAAAGTAAATGAGTTTTTTGAAAAAGAAGGATTAAATTGGAAAAATTGTGTTGGTGTGTGCACGGACGGTGCTGCAGCAATGACCGGACAAGATCTTGGTTTTACAGCATTTGTTAAAGCTGGAAATGATCATATTACATTTACACATTGTATGATTCACCGAGAGGCACTTGTTGTTAAAAAAATTGCACCAGAATTAAACACTGTGTTTTTTGATGCAGTCAAAATCATTAACTTTATTAAAAGTCGAGCACTTAATAGTCGATTGTTTAAAAATTTGTGCATTGATATGGATTCGGATTATACAAGTTTATTGCTACATGCTGAAGTTAGGTGGCTATCAAGAGGTCGAAGTTTGAAACGATTATTAACTTTAAAAGATGAAGTTCTTATATTTCTAACAGAGCAAAATTCTAATTTGGCCGATTATTTTCACGATAATTTATGGCTTCTCAAGCTATGCTATTTGGCAGATATTTTTGATAAAATCAATGATATGAATTTATCAATGCAGGGAGTCTGCGTTAATATGTTTATGTTAAAAAATAAACTTGAGGCTTTTGTTAAAAAAATTCTTATATGGAAGAACAGAGTGGAAAGTGGATCGCTCGAAATGTTTCCATTTACTGACGAGTATATAATTAGAAACAATATTTCAAAAAAAGATACTCCTATAACAAAAATTATAGTTAATCATTTGAAGGATATGGAAGTTTACATGCATAGGTATTTTCCCAATGATATCGATACACAACAATGGATTTGCAATCCATTTTCAATTGAAATGGAAGAAATTAATTTTTTAAACTTCAAAGCACAAGAAGAATTTGCCGAATTAACAAGTGATACTACCTTGCGACTCAGATTTTCTCAAGTGCCTGTGCATGAATTTTGGATAGAAATCAAATCAGAATATCCCCTACTATCGGAAATGGCAATGAATAAATTACTGCCATTTTGTACAACATATTTATGTGAATCAGCCTTTTCCACATTAACTTACATAAAATCAAAATACCGTTCAACTTTAATAAACGTTGAAAATTTATTACGATCTGCAATAACTCAAATTGAGCCTAGATTTAATTATTTGTGTAAAAATAAACAATCACATCCGTCACATTAATATTGTTTGATGTTAATAATATGTTTTTATTAAAAAAATTGTTACAAAAATTTATTTTTTCTATTGAATATATAGATATAGTTTTATGTTTTCTTATAAAAAAATTGTTACAAAAGTTTATTTTTTCTATTGAATAAATATATATATAGTTTTATGTCATTCTATTTATTGTGTTTTATTACGACCGATATCCCGTCAACGTTTCCAATTATATATATGTGAAATGAATGGGTACGTATTCTTTAATCCTTATTTTATTTACATTGTAAAATAGTGCGATATTACATCTACATCTACGGTTAATATATATTTCATTATATGGAGGAGGGGGTCGTTTAAAATTTCCTAAGCTTGAAGGGGGTCGCTATATAAAAAAGTTTAAGAAGCCCTGATCTATAACATATTTAATGGTTTCCTTCCCCATAAGGTCGAGTTGGCGTTAACATCCCCCATTACAATAATCCTGTGGCCTCTGTATTTTTCTGTAATGTCTCTCAATTGGCTCCATTCTATCAGTGGTACCATTAGCTGGCGGAATATAAATTGATATCACGATAATCTCACTATTGTTTCTACCAATTTTGATAGCCACTATATATTCACTGTCAATAAGTTTAATATATTTTAGCTTACGTCTGATCACTAGTGCAGCTTTTGGATCTTATCAGGAATCCCCAATAACTCATGTTTCTTCCCTCTCTTATAATGAGGTTCATTTAAAGACAGAATATCATAATCCATATCGCCCATTAGCTCCTGGGCAGCGCTATACGATTTATTGAGATGCAAGCACGATTAGGAAAACCGAGAAACAGGCCCAGTATCCACCTGAACCCGTGGCCCAGGCAAGGCAACATCATTTACCATAGTCGGTCCTAGCCCGAATCCTGTCAATTTCCGCAAAATAGTTATGGCAATTTACGTCAGTGGCTCTGTGCTTAGTATCTAAATTAGCCTTAGTTCTCTCGTTTATACCCCGACAGTTTGTGCAGCAGATCTCCCTATTACACTCTCCGTGTTCTGCCTGACCGCAGATCCTACAAATCTTAGGATTCCTGCAATATTTAGCAATATGTACTGTTATAAAACAATTGAAGCAGATAGTTGGCCTAATATATTCTCTAATACTATACTTCTGCCAGTTAATCTTTACCTTTTTATTTTTGATTATTTTTTTGAAAGACTCCGCGTTAGTATTGATAACCCAATTATATTCGTATTTTCCCTTAAATTTGAAGAGTGCCTCGGTTTCCCCTTTTCCAATTCCTGATTTTGCTGTATAAGTTTTCTCTCAATCTCCTCTTTCTCTAATTCCTCCTCAACACCATATGATGACTCTAGGTTTCTTCCTTTTGGGTCTGTTAATGTTGTAACCCTTTTGTAATTTATCAGTCTTCCCCAGTTCCTCTATTATTTTATTTATCTCCTCCTCCTTATCCACACCAATTAAAATACTTCCGTTCCCTATTTTTTTACAAGTGTCAATTCCAATGTAAAAATCGTCTGGCCTTATAGCACCCTGTATTTCCTTAATTGTTTCTTCCGAGGAGTGCTCACCCTTAGGAACGATAGTTACCAATTGCTTAGCGCCCTCTCCTCTCCCTCTAGCTCTGGACCTGGACCTTGAACCAACGCCCCCTTCCTTAGCTTTAGTTGCTGCCCCTTCAACAACAACCCTGTTTGTATTCCCCTCGATGAACACATTTTTTAACTGCCTTTCCAAGGCCTTAACTTGTCCCTTTAGGTCAATAATAAATTGTCTCTGTAAGTTGGCTAGTGTTAAATTTCTATCAATTTCAGTAGTATATAAAGCTCTATCAGCCTCAATTCTAGTGTTACTTCCAATTCTGTCAATTACCGCCTCGGTTCTCTTTCTGACATCCTTTTCCATGCTAACAAGTGTTTCATTTGCCTTGGGATCATCCACATCAAGAACTAAATTCTCAATATCATCAAGATCAATAAACGACATTATAAAATGACAAAACTAAACTATGTCAATGCATAATATCCAACAATAAACCAGTATAAGTATAACCACAATGGTAAGCAAAAATTTGGCAAACAAAACCCCGGCAATGGCGCCCAAGCAGCTATACCAACTAGAAGATAACGCCGCCCAAGCAACGCACTAACACAGAAACCAAGCAACAATTAACAGTAACAAACTAACAATTAAAAGAAAACAACAAAACCAGGTCAGGTTAGTGAGAACGCAAATAACAACACTAACTGTTAATAAACTCAAAGATTCAACTCGACATCAAACTACAAAATACAGCAGACACAACAAAACCTGCCTATACGCCAGCAACGCCGACCAGCTAGGCCTACTGCGTACTATTTTTCCAACTAGGAAATAGTACCAGTAATTAAGGCAAAAAAATAAATATAACAATGAACAAGTAACACAATATTCGCAAAACCCAAGTAAAAGAATTATAAAAGCAGGAAAAATACCAAAAAAGCAAAAGTCTCAAATTCAGCAGGAGCAGTCAGAAAACACGACCTACCAGCTTGGCGGCTCAGTGCGAATGGGCCAATACGAAAAGGTGAAAAATGAACCCCGAGTATTTTTGGAGAATCGACGACGAGACCTGAGGAGAAGGACGGAGTTTCGAGGTTTGCGAACAGTGGCAAAAAGAAAAAAAAAAAAAAAAAAAAAACTGTGATTGCTGTGCAATGATCAGGAGAGGAGTGATGCGCCCCCGAAAAAGCCCCGTCGAGATGTTCGTTTTCAACTTCCCGCGACGTGCCTGCTGCCTCCACCACTAGACGTGCCACATCATCACCTGTGCGATGTGTTGCTGCCTCCTCAACGGTCCCCAGGTTGGTCATTTCTCCCCTTTCAAATAGTGCTAGGAAAGGAACTGGTATTTTATCATCTTTGATAAATTGAACTTTATTTCGCTCGATCCGTAATGGTTCTTCCGCAGGAAGCGGATACAACATGGCTTTTTTACACATATAATACATATAGCGAAGAATTCATTTATACTATGTAAACTAATCTTTATATAATATTGTAAAATAAATGTTCTTATTTTATTTACATAAACGTATCATTACCATAGGAGTTCATCTCCCAATTTTGCACTCAACGCAATGGGGTATCTCTGGTACCCCTCATAACAACTTGAGTCAACAGTTAAAAATAACAAAAGGGCTACCCCCCCCCCCCCTCAACTTCGAAAATTATTCCTTCTCTGATTGGCTGTCAATCATGTCGACATGGTACACGCCTTCGTCTTGAAGACAGGAACGTGGTTTTCAGCGACAGCAAACGCAGAGAAAAAAAAATCCATCGCCAACGGCCCCTTAATAACGTAAACGACACAACTTAGCGTAGAAATAGTCCGGAAATTACATTTCAATTTTTAATGTCATAATTTAACCACATAGTCAACGAAACCGTCGTACTGAAATCATCAAATGGCATTTAATTACGCATAAACAACAGCATAAGATTATGAGCGAAGAGAAAACTTTACCCCCTCAATTTTTTCAATGTATGAACACGGTATAAAATTTATGTCGGCGAAGCAACACAGAATTTGCTTTTCTTGTTATTCTTACTGATACAGAGGACTGCATTGTAGAAAAATAAACTCATTAAATAAGTACAAAATGCTTTAAGCTCAACCTGGTATAACTCAGTCAAAAACGTATCTTAATCAACGCTTAGCAGATGTTCATACTTTTTCGCTCAGGCATAAAAGGAAGCACAATTTAAAGTGCACTACCTTATTCAGGTTCTCCATTTCGTGAACCTCTTTCCTTTATTATAGTAATATTCATAATAAAATTTAACAGATGCACAAGAATACTCAATTTAAAGTAATAGTATTCATTTACCTTGGTTCTTAAGCCCTGCAACCACCTAATTCCATGTAACAAAATATGAAACAAGCTTTATAATTCCAACTGGCAAATTATTTTGCCAAAATCTTTTTTAATCAATTCTTTTGAAATGATTAAGGGAACTTGCTATATTATGATCAGTAAATGTTTACATGTCTTTTTTCCCTGTCCCTATGATCCTCCCCCCCCCTTTTTACAAATATGCAAGAACTATAATTTAATCATAATTATTTCCCTCCACCTCCAATAACAGAGGAGTTCGTTTTGGTTCAAAACCTTCCGACCAGTGAATTCGGTGCATGAATGAAGCAGCTGGAGAGAAAGATAGAAAATTCTTTTAATTCATTTGGTACTTATTTTATATACATTTTACTATAAAATTTCAGCAAACTGCATTTGAATTTCGATCAGAGTTTAGGTGTTATGTTTTCATCAACCAGGACTTGCATAAAATGTCACTACATTTAAAAAAATGCAAAGTTTAGTTAAAACAACATTTTACAAAAATGCATTTAATTTCATTTATAAATATTCCCTTTACTAATGCATATATACTTATAAAGTATTTTAAAAGTAAAATATTAAAACATCTTTAACACATACAATATACATTTCAATATTTAAAATATACTACAAATTTCCCAAAGAATATACAGTAGAACCCCCGTTATAATGAACGTCAAGGGACCAAAGCTTTTGTTCGCTGTATTCAAACTGTTAAGAAAATGCTAGAGTTCACAAAATGTATAACTCATTAGTTACAATGTGTATTTAATAATGATGTAAGAAAAAAAATGATAAAATCTATTAAAAATGATCATTAATGAATTAAATCAACTAAAATCAATTACATTAATTTGACATAATACTAATTAAATTATGTACAATGGGAAAACGGTGGGACCAAAATTTTCGTTCATTATATACCAGGTTCACTATAACAGGGTTAGACTGTACTACTTTCATTCAAAATATAAAAATTATATCAAATCTTTAATTAACATGAATAAAATTTTTTTTTAAATTCACATTTTAACACTAGTAAACAAAGTTATGCATACTTTGTAATTAAAAATATTTTAATTGTACAGTTTTTATGATAAAAATAAAATGAAATGATATATATAGGTTAATTGAGTGACTTTTTTCAACATTTTATCTCTTTTTTTTTTTTTAAATACAAAACAAAAAATAAATCAAAATAAAACATACAAATTCTCTAAGTCTCAGATATTCAGTGCATCTTTCAATAGTGTACTAATTACGTGATTTAAAAAAGTCCTTTATCTCCTCTTGTTGATTTCTGGTTCCAAGAATTTAATGCAGTGATTCTCAACCTTTTTATGTCTAGGCTTCCCTTGGTATTAACTTCAGATCCTATCCCCCCCCCATCCCCCTTGGCCTGAAAAATGTAAGTAACACTAGTAAAATGCATTCTACACATTTTTTTTCTATGCCTTCCAGGCTAAGAACCAGTGGTTTAGAGCAGTGCTCCCCAACCTTTTTATCACCACGGACCGGTCAATGTTTGATAATTTTACCGCGGCCCACTCAGGAGGGCTGGGAGGGGACATTGATTGTTTATATTTTAGAATGTTTTGATTTAATAATTTTAATTTAATTGTATTTAAACATGCCTTCAAAATAAAATACAGTTACACCAAAAAATGAATATAAAGTGATTTAACATTTTAACTCACGCTAAATCAATGAGAAATGCACCACAGTAAATAAATTGGAAATAATTTAATGTTCCTTGGGCGTCCCGGTACGATTTGATCCACGGACTAGTACCGGTCCGCAGCTCGGGGGTTGGAGACCACTGGTTTAGATCATCACCTATTGGAAATATTGTTAAATCTATTACGTGTTCCAAAAATACTGGAATTGCCCACCTCATAGGCATGGAAACCCACATATCTCACATATACAAATATAAAAATGTAACTTCATTTCAATTCAAAATATTAATTGGAAGTTGTTTTATTTTGTGCTTTATTCACCCCTAATTAATTCAGAAGTAAATCATATGCTAATTTATTATGTATTAATGGCAAACCACCGTATGATGTAACCAATCATGATTTGTTGGGAAAGTGGCTATTCTCATCAAGGACTTTTCTTTTTCTAAACATATAATACGTACCTTATATAATGTACAGTGTGTGGTCTTACTATGTTAGATGTTGTGTTGAATCTTTTGTTTTTTGTTATGTTTTGCTTATAGTAAATAATTTATTTTTATATCAAAGAACATATCAGTCTTGTTTTATCTTCAATATTAACCAGTACAGGACCCCGCTTTGAATGCGAAGATACTGTACTATGTGTACTTATATATCCGAGGCAACATCCCCAAATTAATGAATGAATGAATGAATGATGCTTCACGGCTGAAAGTATGAAATTTCTTTATAATATACAAAGGGAATATAATAACACTATGGCCCTTTTAAGGTACATTTACTCGAAATTTTACATTAAAAAAGAAACTATGCGTACACAGTGCACTTTTTCAGAAAAACAAAGAGATGAATTAAGGAAATTATAAGCAAAAATTAATATAAATACTGAATTTCTTACCTGGAAAACTTAAAGCAAATATTACAATATGCATACAAACATAATTGCAAGAGAACTTTTTAAAAAGTATGTTAACATCAAAGGAAATAATAATAAATTATTAATAACAAATAAATTATTAACAATAATAAATTATGCATTTCATCGAGTACACATAAGACTATAAAATGTACAAGTAAAGTTTTGCCTTTTCAATGAATGAAAAAGAAAAAAATAGAATAATAAAAATTGATGTTCTTTACAAAAACATAAACTGTGCTAAGTTCAGAGCAAAAATATAAAACAGCTAGTTAAAAGTTTAACTTAACAAATTCTAGATTAATACAGCAAAAGTCTACATAAAATATACTAATAGACTAACATCTAAATTTCATTAATATGAGTACTGCTTTATTGCTGCCTAATACCTTAATATACTTCTTTAAGGATATACTTCTGTGAGTCTATAACAAGCGATGAATATTTTTAAAATGCTTTGTTTTCATTAATGTTTTGTTTCAAGAATAGTAACTTGGTTGGAAGAAAAAATTAATTACAGAATTATTGTAATAGAAACACACAGCTTCTTAAAATTTCCAATAATAAATAATATTTTTAGTTGTAGATTTTTCAGAAGTTGTGAATATTTCAAGTCCACAAACTGCATGTAACACAGACTTTTTCTGCCATGTAAATTTTTTCTACATGTGAATCACAATATTTTTTATGCAAGATGAAGAGGTGATTTAAATGAGGTTTATGTGAGTTCAAATGCATCACTAAAATAATAAAAATATGAAATTAAAAGATTTCATGAAAGGAGTCAGTCATGAAACAAACCCCTACCCTGAGTAGTGAGTACAATTAACTTCCAGCTATCAAGAGTACACAATTGTAATCAATTTTCTATGTCAATAGATGGCAGCATGTTACAGACCGCAAAAAGAATGTAAGCGCATGTGCACTGCAATACTGTAAGTCAGAGAGCGATGTGTAATGAGCGGTATCTGACGTATACAGCCAGCTGCTAGTTGTTCTAAATGTTTCAAATAAAACCTTTTGTCATTGTTGTTTATGAATGTATCAACTGTTTGATTTCCCGCTCTCCAGCAACCAGAAATTAACCTTGTTAGCAAAGAGCTAAGACAATATTATAACTACTATACTA
Source organism: Dolomedes plantarius (assembly GCA_907164885.2). NCBI lineage: Eukaryota > Metazoa > Arthropoda > Arachnida > Araneae > Dolomedidae > Dolomedes > Dolomedes plantarius. Next base: position 99,068,740 of record OU015495.1, read on the forward strand.
GGTTTAAACAGCAATGAATATTGATAATTCAGTCTTTTAAAACAGCAAACAAAATACCAATTAAGAGAAAATTGTATAAAAATATTAATCTCATTTATAAAAAATTTATATATATAATAGGCCTGAGATAGCCCACTGGTAGTGCATCGGCTTTAAGTTCTGAGGATGCTCGGATCGAATCCCAACAAGTACCATTAACCCTTCAGCGGGCACGCCAATTTTTGGAACACCAGCAAGCACGCGTGGCACAAAGTGCAACGTCTCTTTCAACCTTGATTATTCCTTTTGTAATAAACATTTTTTTTTCAAATTGAAAATAATAATTCTGAATTTAATGACAAGATATAAAATGTTGATAATAAGATATATTTATAATTAAAGGCCAAAGAATGCATATACAATCACCTTATTTCAAAACTGTCCGGTTTATTGGATCTAAGGGCAACTTGCGAATTGATTCCTATTATGTCCAAAAACCTAAAAAACACTGAGATTGTCCATCTTCGTGATATACGGGATACCATGTAATAGCTGCACATCAACTCCTGCTTTTGTCGTATTGTAATCCAGTATAATCACTGATTTAATATGGTTAACTCACAATTAACAATGAATAGAAAGGATTACATGGGTCAGAAAATCAGACCTGCATTAAAAAGGGTGTAGCCATAAATAGAAAATGCTTATAACATTCAAACCTTACATGTAAAAACATACCATTCAAAATTACGAAAATGTTGCACTTTGTACACGAGTGTGCCTGCTGAAGGGTAAAATATCTCCATGTCTAGGCCGGATAGGAGCATGTTAAATCCGTAGACTGGAAAACAATCCCCCAAGATTGTCGCCCCTGGGATACTCAGTCAAAATTGAGGTGGCACCTGGCTAAATCAGACTTCGACCCTTGTGATGCCATTATAAACCAGAATTGCACCCCTTAGCTGAAAGCCTGTATGGATCTGGTCTGGAATACTTCCAGCCAGGGGCATTAGATACAACAACAACAAATATATATATATATATATATATATATATATATATATATATATATAGCTATTAAAACAAACTATTTATATAAACCATTTATCTTAGAAGCTGGAAATTACAGTATTTAAAAAATTTACAATAAATATTCTTACTAATTTACAAAAACAATGACAAGATAAAAAGTGCTTCAAAAGTCAATGGTGCTGCAATTCTATTGAAAGTATTAATAAAATACGGCTATTTACTTCAGTCAAAATAGTTACCTTCCACAGTTTCTTAATCAATATGAGACTGCTTGCCAGTGTGTGTAGTTATTCTCCGTCTATCTAAGATGGAGGAAATGTGACCACCCCCTAAATTTTGATATTTCCTTTCAATCACCTAGAAAAATTTTAAAAATCTTTATGAAATAAAAAGCAATTAAAATAAAGATTATAGATGTAAGTTATTAAATCATACACAAAGTGACAGCAAATTGAAAATTAAATACATCTGCCACAAGCCATCTTTAATGTACAATTCACTTCATATGTTATACACAAACAACACACGTCATAAATGTCTTAAAAATACATAAAAAATATTTGCATTTTATAATTTTTCTTAAGTACAAACTATTTTAAAATACTTTGAAACAAAAGATGAAAGTCATATAAACCATAATATTTAAACAGATATTCAACAGGAATTCTTTCATTATGTTATAATTTAGAAATACAACACTATTATATGAATCAATGACAAATAATGAGATGAAGTATACATCTATAGGGATGAAGTATTACATAAACTTCATCCCTATAGAAGACTTAGTTGATACAAGTAATTTGTCTGCTTTCTTTCCTGTATTTTAAGCTTGAGATCAATATAAAACATAATTTAGATAAAAATGTATTGCACAATGTTAAAAAAAATTTTAATTTTAATTTTGGAAGGAAAGATTTTTAAACAGTAAGAAGTATGAATTTTTGTAGTTAGATAAAAAATATGAATAACAACATGAAAAAAAGGGCATATTCTAATCATCACATACATCTCACCAAAAGCTTTAAGATCTTATAAAACATTATTTTAAGTCCTTACAAATTTACTATTTAGTTCCAATTCTGTAAAACACTAACAGAAAATTTCAGTTCTATTGCTGTAAATAAAACAAATGGTATATCATGCATAATTGGTGATTATAGATAAAAATTGAATACTGTCATGTAATATAGTACCCATTCTCTTTAATATATTGTACCATTTCCAAAAAACATCCCACAAACTGAATATAAATGCAATAAGAAGCATATAGTCCTAAATATACAAAGTACAGATGGACCAAAGTTTTCTGGCATTCTATCGGTAAGGGCATATTAAGTGGTAATAATTTTGCACAGTTATATAGGATGTACAGTATTTTCACTGCGAATTTTTACTTCTATGCTGGTTATACAAGATGTGACATTTACGTACATGAGCATTTCACAGTAAAGCTTTATGAATCATAATGAAACAAATTTTACTAAAGAGATACAGTCAAACCTTGATATCTCGATCTGAAGGGAGAGACAAAAAAATTCGAAATATCAAAAATTTGAATTATCAAAAATCGCATGTTATCAATAGTAGAATAGAGGAATAAAGCTTTTTTACATACCTTTTAAAAAAGTAATCCATTTTTTAATTTTAATAAACACTATTTACAAAATTATTTGAAAAAAGATTCAATTGTTGTTTGCTTCAGAGAAGAGTATGAAATTATATCTATTACACTTTCTAAGTGGCCAATGGCTTTAAAAGTGTCCTCTGACATATTTGACTGACTTTCAACATATCTCCTCAAAGTGTCCACTGCAGATAGTGCTTCTTTGTTTGTGACATTTGGTGGCAAATGGCGGATTTCTTCCTCCTCTTCTTCTGATAATACACAAGAAGCTTTCGTCTGACCAATGATTTCATTGTCCTCCCACTGACCACACACTATTACTGCATCATCTACGACAACAAAATCATTGAATTCCATGTTATCGAGGTGCATGAGTCTGCTTAATTGGTTCCAATCATTTTCTGCGCAGTTGTCAGCAGGGTGGTCGATGTTGATTATCTGAGAACTTTCGTGGTCCTTTATGAATCCAGCCTTTTTAAAGCTATTCATTATCATAGAGGAAGACACAATGTCCCAAGCTTTGTCTGCCATTCACATAGCTTGTAGAATATTTACACCAGATGGTGAAACACCTTCGTCCATATCGGACAGCATATTTTTAACCACTTGATGATGATACTTTACTTTAAAACTTTGGATGATGCCCTGGTCAAGTGGTTGAAGTTTTGATGTAGTATTCAGGGGGAGGAATTCAATTCTTACGTTTTCCATTTTAGGTATGGTACTGTGCCCCGTACAATTATCAATGAAAAGCACGATTTTCCTCTTTTCTGCTTTCATTTTTTTATTTAAATTCTTGATCCAGTTTTCAAAAAGGTTAGATGTCATCCAAGCTTTTCGGTTAGCTTCGTAATTCAAAGGAAAAGATTTTATCCCGCTGAAACACCTTGGTTTTTTTTATTTTCCTATCATTAACAGCTTTAACTTCTCTGTTCCATTCATATTCATGCAAAACAATAAAGTTAAACGCTCTTTACTGCTCTTCCCTCCATGACATGCTTCACCCTTTACATGCATGGTTTTGTCTGGAGTGCATTTAAAAAAAAGTCTAGTTTCATCCGCATTGAACATCTTTTTTATCGTAATCTTTCAATATCAAGCTTACTTTTTTTCTAAATTCTACACAAACATGTTCATCTATGTCAGCACTTTCACCACACATTTTCAAAAATGTAATGTTATTTTGATTTTTAAAATTTTCAAACCAATCATTACTGCTTTTGAAATTTAAATAACCTAATTCTTTTGCAAAAGATTCAGCTTTATCTTTGATTAAAAGTCCATCTAGGGGGATGTTTTGAGTTCTACATTGCATAATCCATATCATTAGGCACTTCTCCATATCAGGAAATTCACTAGTTTTGAGCTTCTTTTGCTTGCCTAAGCCGTCATCGAATTTTTCTAGGATAATTGCTTTATTCTTTAAAATTGTTGACAATGTGCTGTCTGGAATCCCAAACTCCTTAGCAATTTCTTTTTTCTTTTTCGAACTTTTTTCAACTTCTTTGATAATTTGCTTCTTCACTTCAATAGTAAGCGTATTCAATTTTCGTTAGTTAGACATTTTGTACAGATGACTCGCAGAAGATCTCACCTTCTCCAAAAGTTGTTTTCGAATGATTTCTAATTTTTTTCTGCAATAACCAAGATAAACCGAAAGGAAACTTTTCAGCCTTTTCAGGAGTGGCACTAGCTTGAATGCGAGACAGCACAGTCATGCATTCACACATGCAGTCTTTTCTTTCACTCCTTGTTGTAATGATAAGAAATTCCACATTTTTCTTGGAAGCCACCCATCTCTTGATTTTTGTTCATGCCTTCATTTCCTGTTTTGTTAAAACCACCCCAACCCCTCTAGAAAATAAAAGAAATTTATTCCCCCTGGAGAATAAAAGGACAAAAAATAAAAGAAAGGATGGATGGTCACTGCATATGCACAGCAACTAACTGAAAAGAGATAAGGAAACAATAAACAGGAATTTTAACTCCCATCTTGGGGGGTCAAGAGAAGTTGTGATTTCATTGTGTTATCTTCTGTCCTTATATCCCTTCATTTTAAAATTTATGCAGGGTTTTACCACTGTAATTTTTGAATAGCTTTTCTATTTTTTTGGATATTATTTTTTTGTCTTTAGAAAATATTTTCTTCTCCATTTATGGAAAAAAATTCAAGTTATCGAGGGATGAGCCGAAAAAATTCGTCAAATCAAGGTTTTTTTAACATTGAGTGCATAGGAAATTTGAAGGTAATTTTTTTTTTCTTCTTCGAGAAATCGAAAAATTCGCAAAATCGAGGTTCGAGTTAGCGAGGTTTGACTGTATTTACTTTTTTTAAAAAAAATTACAGGAAAAAGAAAGTGAAACAAAGGCTGAATTATTATAATGAAGATTAGATATATGAGCACAATGACCCAGGTCGGGCCATCTTTAAAATAATTCACTTCTAAGGGATTTAATTGAAATATTCAGTCGTAAATATAAACAATACAGCACAGTGATCAAAACATTTAATTATACAGTTGAAATGAAATGAAACTTTTATATCATTCTTAGGGGGGGGGGGGGGGGGAAAGGATTATATTTAGTTTTAAAAATACCTTGTCGAAGTACCTACTCAGCTTGACAGCATTGCTAGAACCTGGAGCAAAAGAACGGGTCTGTCCACAATCCTATTAAGAGCATTTTAAAGATACATATATATTCGATAATAAGAACAAAAACAACATACTCCAAATCAGATAGAAGGCATTAAGGTATACAGCTTATTTAACAGATAAAAATACAATCTATAAAAATATAAGAATAAAACAACTTGATCTCCTCATAATTAGAGACAGTCATACAAAAATACTTTTAAACCTTCAGATACCTAATTAATACAGGTCTTAGATTGGTCAATCTCACAAGCAAATATATTGTGAAGACATACTGTTATATTACATACAGAGGTACCCAAAAGTATTCATACACATACGATTTTCAATGGAATAGGGGTCTATCCATTGATTAAAATGAATATTTCAGAATGGGTATTTACATGGGCAGAACGCCCATGTAATCCAGCTGTTCTGAGAACTCGTCAAAAAATTTCAGGTGAAATTGAAGTAGAAAATGTTTCATTGAATTCTGCAGAAACTTTTACAGCACTCAAACGTGAATTTTTCACAAATTTTCTAATTATAAATCTCTGATCACATTTTGTTAACTTTGCCGGACGGCCTTTTCTTACCTTGTTTTCGATCCAATTTTCTTCTTTAAAACATTTTTTCATATACTGCACAGTAGAATGGGATAAATTAAGTAATTTAGCAATATTCCGAACTGATTTACCACTACTATGATGAAAAATAATCAATTTTTGAATGCTGTTTGTTGTTTCTTTACGACTACGAGCCATTTTTAAATAATAAATAGAATATTATGGAGTAGGCAAGCAAAAATTAAAGCCAAACGATATTTTAAATGCCACCACAATTCAAAAATAAAAATAAAGTGCCAGACGATAATTTTAATTATGAATTTATCCGAAAATATTTCAGTGTACGATGACTTTTGTGAGATAAAGTTTTTGTTACTTTTTGATTACTGGTTTCTTAAAAATAAAGTTTTACTATGTTTTCAAAATATTTCATGTAGTTTTGTTAAGAATAGATTATAGATCTTATTATTAAATACCCATTCTGGAATATTCATTTTAATTAATGGATAGACCCCTATTTCATTGAAATTCGTAAGTGTACGAACACTTTTGGGAGCCACTGTATAAGCCTTATGTATAATATAACAGTGTGTCTTCAAAATTAGGCACATAAATTTGACCTTTTTAAGGTGATTTTGATGACATATGGTCTTATTTTGAAGACTTTGTAAATAAATTACATTCATCACAACTATCAATACAACTAGTTGATTTGCTAAGTGAAATAACAGCGTTTCTATTTTCAGTTTAGAACATATGTAGAGAACTATGGGTGTCAAGAACAAAGACTGAAAAACATGATGCAATGCTGTATTTTTTTTTATTTATTTATTCCTTTATATCTCCTACAAGTGAACTTTCAAGGGTTTGATAAAATAGGAACAATTTAAATTTTAAATATATTTCTTGGAAAAAAATCTAATAATTAAAGCATATTTAAAAGAACTTTTTACTACTTGAAACAGAGAAAAAATTCATAGCTTAACATTTTACTGAATCAAAATTAAACAGCTGATGAAGCTTTTTAATGAAGAAAAAATGCATACTATGTAGCCTAATTTATATGACTTTTCTAAATTTCGTTAGATTTCTAACATTTCCGAACTTCTGGGATCTCCCAGATAATCAGTCTAGAGTAAAACAATGAAAGATTAAAAGCTCAAAAAATATATATACATATATATAAAAGTTTTTATAAAAAAAACTTTGGTATGATCAATGTGATTTTAATCTCATACAGCTAAAATAAGATGGTAAAATGATTCATACATACAAAAACAAACAAACAATGACAACAAAAAGGTAAAAAAAACCTAAATTATAAATACACAATACTCATGTAAAATATGAGTATTGAAAAAGAACTGATTGCCATAAAACAATTCCTTAAGACTCACCACATAAATCTCATCCGCACCACATTCTTCTGATATTGAAGATGTGCGTTTTGTTCGCCCAGGAGGATAAACTTCCAAAACAAGATCTTGTTTTGTACCAATCACAAGAATTGGAAACTGACTATCAACAAATTGTTCAGAGTCATAACTATACCTATCATAGAAAAGTAACTTTTAGTACACATAACAAGTACAAAAGCCCAATTATAAATATGTAAAATGAGGATAATTTTTTAATGAGTCAAATGCATCTTCATAAGGCTTGCACAAAAAATTCTTACAGATTATTTTATTCCGATATATTACATGTTTTCAGCAAATCATAAAAGTTACAATTTTGTTAAGGGTGCGGTAGCCCAGTTGGCATGAGCAGCGGGCCAGTGATCTGAATGTCCCTGGTTTAATGCTCGTCGCTGCAAATCTAATGGTGACCAGGGCACGTAAAATAGGGCATGGCTACAATGTCCTCCAAGTTCTCAAATTTACCTCTGGAGGCGCAGGGTCAAGTGTTCCAGTCTCGCCACTTGACTCGGTTTAAAAGTACAAGACCGGTCATTTAGCCAAGTCGGACTCCGACCCTTGTGATGCTAATTCAAAACAGGAGCTGCACCTTCAGCACCCATAGCCTTCGGGATTTGATCAGATGTTACAGTTGGTCAAGGGGCATAAACAACAACACAATTTTGTTACAACATATCATTTCCATAATCTTCCATAAATTTATTAAAAAAGAATCACTGAAACCATTACATCAAAATTTTCTGCATTGAACAATTTTATAGTTTTAAAGGGTAGATTTACTTTATGCATGAAGAATTTTACATTTATTCCTTTTTTTAAAAATGTAAAAATGTATGTACGTTTTGCATGCAAAGAGTAAGGTATTGAGTCTAGAAAAATAACAGAAATAATCTTTAGTATTAATCATTATTATGGTTCTTTAAACATAAAGAGGAGAATATGTTATTACTTACCAGCCATTATTTTTCTTTCCAGTAGTATCTTTTGATAAAACTTCAGCTAACCATTTTCTGAGATTCTGTTTTGATTTACGATTTGTGAGATCATGAACTAAAACGACACCTATAGAGTATAAAAATTCATTTAACATCATTAGACATATATATACCTATCACAAGAAAAAATATAGGAAGTGAAAATCTACATAAAATTAATAAGTAACATTATTAATAAAAGATGTAACTAATAATCAACACAATATCCCATCTAACAGAGGACATCTAATATATAAAAAATTTTACTCTTTATTTACTCATCATTTTGAAAACTGAACAATTAAAGTGAGATAACTTCAGAATTAAGTGAGAAAATACAAGGTTACCCCATCTACGAAATGTAAAACATTGACAAGATATCCTTTGGCTATAATTTTAAGCAATTTTTAATATTTTACAATACAGAAATTTAATTCCATGAGACATGCTTTTGACAAATAGACATACCTCATACCTGTAGCATACATAAGTATATCTTACACAGCAAAAATATTAGCATAACTACCAGTGCATAATGTGATCTACACGCAAGATGATTTACATGTATGTACTAATTCAAGAAGTTTAGACCAACATGACAAAAGTTTTTGTCCGTGAGATCAAATGTAACCGTATCTTCTTGCCTTCATACATATTACTAGATAACTATTAAATGAGAAACTATAATAAAGAAGATAACTTTAAAAGTTTGTGTCTGCTTACCATGAAAGGAATTGTAAAATACAGCTCTACTGTTTCTGTGGCTGCTCGAACCCCCTACATCCCATAATTCAACAAAGTAGGTCTTTTGGAAAGGAGTACCTTCTTTGTATTCATGAAGCTAGGAAAGTAATGTTTTAGTGTAATGTCAGTTTTAAAATTCACAAAAATACTAACTATACTTCTTTCAAGTACAACAGCCCCATTGAGTTTAATACCTCAAGTTGAGTTATAATTATTTTTATTCATATTTAACTTAAGCATGACATATCTGCCTATAAATCCCTAAAAGGATGAAGGAATTTCCACTGCTGACTCATACTAGCACACAAACACATGTTTGATACCCTTCTCAAACATGCATGCAAATAAGAGTTAAACCTTCCATTTGATTTCTCATCTGTTTTACCAACATTTTAGTATATATACAATCACAAAAATTATAAACAAAACTTTTTTTAAAAATTAAATAGCCACAGGAAAAGGGGGCATAAAAATTAATAAAGTCACAAAAACAATTTTTACTTTAGTTATTAAATTGAGCCAATACTTTACAGATACATTTAAAATGAGTGAAATATTTATATTATGAATATTTCCCTTGAAAACAATGACATTTTAATCCATTTCCCTTTATATAATTTATGAATATTTAAACTACTTTTTTTGAAAGGGGGACATAACTTTAAAATATGAAAGAATTTTGTAAAATCCATACACAACACAAACAGTTATTAATAACCTCAATGACAATTATGAGGATTTTTTTTTTAATAATTCCTTTATATTAGACTTATCAGCTTAGCACAGCTTTCTTGTCTGCAAAGAGACAACCACAATCTTTTAATACAGCATTCATTGATTCAATTTGAAAGAACATTATCAATAACACCAATAGGGTGAATACTCTATGGAAAATTCCCATTTAGTGATTTTATTTCCTGCATTACCTACCAACTTAGAGTATTTAACTTGTTGATAGCAGGTATCTCCTTATTTTGGTTATCAGGAAGTAAATTTAATGATATTTTCTCATACTGAGGAATCTATATATATATTATTTCTAAAAGGTGTTTTTTTTTTTTTATCCCTTTTTCTCCTTTCATACTTAACAAAAATCAATAAACGAGGTACCATTTTAAAGATTATGATCTCTGCTTTGAATGAATTGTTAATTTAAAATTACACATCTTATTGTTTGTTTAAAAACTGAAGTATAAACATTATAAAAAAATTTCTATCCCATAGATGGCACAAGCACTAGCTTTTTATATTTTACCATTATCAATACCGCTGAACTTTTAAACTTAAAAATCATTTGCTTTTATTATAATTCTGTGATTTCATTAATGAGTTTCTTTATTGGCAATATCTGCATAGGTGTAGATTATTCTTTTCGCATAGAAAAACCATATATATTATTTTTAGAAGGTGATTTTTTGTGATGATCCCTTTTTCTCCCTTCATACATAACGAAAATCGATAAATGAGGTACCATTTTATAGACTAAGTTCTTCACTTCTGACTAATTGTTAATTTAGAATGACACATTGTATTGTTTGTTTAAAAATTAAAGTTGAAACTTGACTTTTGGTCCTAAAGTTCTTTCCCTGGATGTATCGATATGGCACAGTCAAATAGCGTGCACAAAACAGTTTTGTAATGTAAATATCGCATTATCCATGAGTTTCTGTCATATTTAACTTTTAATATTGTATGCAAATGTTTTGACATGTTCATATCTCATGTTCCCCTGTTTTGTGTGACGCTTCACCTCTAATATTATAGCCAAAGGCGTTTTGTAATCAGTTTTTATTATCCTTACGCACCATTTTTATTTGACAAATAAAGAATGGCTACAACAAATGAACCTGTTCTTTTTTTCATCCTATTACAAACCAACAACCTCACTACTAAATTAATCATATTTTATTCACATGCGAAATTTTTGCACAGGCCACCTAGATCTTTTAAAAAATAATTCAAACAACTATATTGTCAACACAGTTAAAAAGACAAAGAAAAGGGCTTAGTTTTGATTAAATATCATGACTCAGTATTAGATTACATTTATAACTCATAAATATTACCAAAATAAGTTCCCTTTTTGACGTCAGAAATTAAGCTGTTATGGTCAAACACTGTGTGATCTGAAACACATTTAAAAGAACCTACCTTTACTTCTACAGAACAACCAATTGTCCACGATGGGTTAGCAATGGATTCAGCATGGCAAATCATATGCACAAGGGAAGATTTTCCAACTCCTAAAGTTAAAAATAAATTACGGTAATTTATATCGTTGTCATAACGAGACATCTTTTAATAATCCACATTATTTTAAACCTATCTATATTCCTCATATTTAAAATTAATTATATTCATATCTAGTGTATTGTTGAAATTGTATAAAAGTCAATTTTTTTTCAATGCAAAAGACTACGCTAACAGCTCAATAATTATATATGTTTTCACTTTAATTCGCTTTAAAAATATATTTTTACAAAGTCTTACCAGAATCCCCTACAACAAGGATTTTAACCTTTTCTATAGACGCCATGTCCTGTAGAAAATTAAATTTTTTTTTCTCCTATTAAACGTTGAAACAACTCACTGACACATAAGACCCTTTAACGTCAGATATCACAACACAGGGAGCCGCCATATTATTAAATGTAAACAACGCTGACTAATCAAAGCGTGAAGTTAGTTCCAACCATGAAAAAGGATAACAGTGATAAAATCATAGCTGACTTTTTATTTTACTATTATTTATTTTCATCACCGTATTCGTGTAAGTATGTATGGCTTGTGGCATCAAAAGCTGTAATTTTTTTAATTTTTTTTTTCAGAGTATTCATGATATATGGTCCATGATTTTGTAAGGGCAAGCATAATTTCTGAAATTCGCATTTCGAAGGTTACGAAGCAAGGTATTCATTCATTAAGAGCATGAAGCTACAGATTAAGGGCCTGTTCACATAGGAGTCCAGTACGTTGCGTTAAGGAAAAGATGACGTTGAAACGAAAATAAACTAATCATGGGCGTTACAAATTTCATTGCTAATCGTTTGGAGGCATATGATTGGTTTATTTTCGTCATCTTTTCCTTAACGCAACGCAACGGACTCCTATGTGAACAGGCCCTAAGAGTAAGGGGCTTCATGATTAAGAGTAAGGGGAGACTAATTTCCCTGCGAGACTCAAAGCTACAGTATATTAAATAACATTTCATATATCAAAGCAGTGGCTCACATAAGATTTTGACTTGGAGGGAGATTAAAAATCGAGTGAACTCGCATCATTCAAATATCATCTTGAATTAATAATTTACCTTTTCCTCTCAATCTGTCAATAATTGAAATTATTCCATCTAAATGTTGGGATCGTGTCACCAGTACACAGACTTCAAAAGTTGTAGAGACCCAAATTAGTTTGTGCTAACAATGCACGATTAATATGGTCTACCACATTGAAACATGTTATCCCCTCATAACTTTCAGCTGGATAATATAAATTAATAGTTCTTAAGTCTTGGAGAAAAAAAAATTTAGAAATTTAATTAATTCCCATACATTTTTCAAAATTTGTAGGAATATCAATTCTTCTAAAATATATGTATGTTTGGAAACTCTTTTTTAGATAGGCTGTATGGAGCGTTCCACTTTCCAATTAAGACATTTATATGTAACTTTTCTATGAGAATTGTAATGTCGGACAGATCGAGTCTCTACGCTACAAGCATAAGTGATAACAATGAAAATTTAATGCTTAAGAATATTGAGGGATGTATTTCAGGGAACAACCTTATAGTGGTTACTCGTCGGAATTCAGCACGGAGGGTGTTGGATTGAAATCTGGCAAGCACCACTGAATTTTCTCGTGTCTACGCCGAGTATGGGCACGTTGAATCTGTAAGCTGATCTATAAGTTCCTCAATGCGATTTTGGGGCGTGAGGTTCGAACCCGCCTGGTATAACTCCTGGCGGGTTGCTTTCTACACAACCACACAGAGCTAATGGTCGTCTATTAGAGCTCGAAATTCATCCATGACATCCAGGACGTACTATAGAACTCTATAAGATGAAAAAATAGATGTCTAATAGTCGTACTTCATTTCGACGTCTATTAGAGATCTAAGACGTATTATATACATCTATAAGTCCTCTAAGTTTCGATCTCTAATAGATGAAGTCTCTATGGTCGACGTCTATAAAAGATACTGATATAGACATCTTATGGAGCTCTTTTAGACCAGCTCCGTCCAAAAGCGCCATGATGAACAAACTCCACTGCTGCTGTGTTATTTGTTACCGAGTGCACCTGAATGCTTCATTTGGATCTATAATTACAGCGGAATATTGCGGATATCCTTGCTCAACAAGTTTATATCGACTTCCTTTATTTGTTTTAAGGTAAGTGTTAATTCTTAAATAATTTATGCTTAAGGTATAAGGACATCTTTGAAACGTCAATTTCAGTCAAAATATCGATTTTTTTATTTTTGCTATTTTATGAATGATCTTTTACTTTCAAAATCTGTTTGAATTTTGTTTCTAGCTAGTCTAGAACCCAAGTTTTAGATATTTTAATATTGCTTGGCTGTGAAATTTTACAACTGAAAGTACGTTTCTGCAAACCGGAAGTAAGCAAAAATGTTTGTTTACATTGCTGTTTTTCATGATTTTGTTAGGAAAACTGATTATATACGCACATAAAAACACAAAAATAGTTCTTTTAGTTTTAGAATCTCTGTAGCAATTATTTTTGCATAAAAATGTCGTATTAGAATGCAAATTGTTCGAAATAAATTAAGCCTAATTTATTATTAAGAAAGTAAGATCCAAAATACAATATTTTGGTGGGGAATAGTACGTCCTTTAGAGGTCTAAAATATCTAAATCGCGTACCCTCCACATCGAAATTTTCGCTCTTATAGACGTCCTATAGAGCGCCGCTTAGATATCGTAGACGTCTTATGGATTTCACGTCTTATGGAGCGTCTTATGGACGTCTTATGGAGCCCACCTTGGAGCTCCTATAGAGCCCCTTTCCACGTGATGTAGATATTTTTCGACGTCTTATAGAGGTACGCGTTTTTATGAGGTGAGGTAACCCACACATCACACCGTCTAATAGAGATCGGTGTGTTGTGTGGGTTGGTCTAAATCAGGGGTTCCCAAACTTTTTCTACATCGACCCCTTCCAAAAGAATGATTTTCTTCACTAACCCCCTCACATTTTTCTCTATAATATACAGCATACAACATAATTATAATGCTAATAATTGCACATAAAACACTTAGAGATAACAATTTGACTAAGAATATGAACAAAAAATTAGAAAAAGGAGTTCATCAGGTTTATGTTTTATTATTTTTATACTATTTTCATTTTTAATTTCACAAATATAAACAAGATTTCAGAAACACAGATTGTAATTGCACAAATGTTCGATTTCAATTAATTTGGGGGTTGTTCTTGATGCATTGATACAATTTTTTTAATGTTTGGCCTGAAATTTCTTATCGTTGTATAGTCACAATAACTAACATAACGAATATAAATATATATTTATACATATTAAAAAGGCTATTATCCAAAATTACATTCCTTAATAATTAAATTAAATTTTAAAATAGAAAAATTTATCATCGACCCCCAATAGACCCCTGGAATATTATAGACCCTTTTTAAACGTCCATCGACCCACAAGGGGTCCACCAGGACCCTGTTGGGAATCCCTGGTTTAAATTGAGATGGAACCAAGGAGCAATGTTAGTTCACCTACGTGGTGCTCCGACTACAAGAAACCAACGACTTCTTTGGTGTTGAATATCGAAAGACAATGTGCCTGACGCGTTGAAAAACATACTGACGTATATTTTTCTATATCATAGGTCATTTTTCGACTTCAATCATCTTACAAATCTTTAACATGAAGATTTGATCCTGCCCCTTGTTTCCGGTGTGTGTACCACTAAATAAAGAAGAAATAAACTAAATTATAAGAATATTTTCTTACCACTCCCGTTTCACTGAATTTCGCAAACTAGCTAAATTTTTATCTACAGTAATTCAGTTTCATAATTATTGACAATTCTACAGCGTGGACATTGCACTGACGAAAAATATGGCTTTGTCGATAACAGACGCTAAAACTTCTCTTTGCACTAAGGCATGGTTTATACACTATCTGGCCAAAAGTATCCGTACGCCCAGTGGTACGGACTCGGAGAGTCCTGAGGCATATATTAATATGATGTTGGTCCTCCTTTTGCATCGATGACAGTCTGCACACGTCTGGGGAGACTTTCCACCAGTTTTTGATATGTGTCCAAAGGAATTGACTTCCAGGGGTCCATCACAGCTGAAGTGAGTGCTGGCAGTGAGGATGGTCGATTTGGCTGGCTACGTAATCTGCGTTCTAATTCGTCCCGAAGGTGTTCAATGGGATTTATATCGGGGCTCTGAGAAGATCAGTCCAGTTTTTGAACCCCCATTTCGTCAAATCCTGCCTGTGCAAGTCTCGATGTCTGAATGGAGCAGTTATCCTGCTGGAAGAGAAATGGGCCTTCCCTGAAATATTGCCATAAAGTAGGGAGAGCAGCATTGTCCAGAATGTCCACATACATCTCAGATTTCATGTTTCCAACCACAGGAACTAAGGAACCCAAGCCAAAACATGAAAAACACTCCTACACCATGATGCTGCCACCACCAAACATAACAGTCGGCACAATGCAGTCACGTAATAAGCGCTCGCCGGGCATCCCCCAAACCCAGACGTGTCTATCGGACTGCCAGATTGTAAAGCGAGATTCATCACTCCAAAGAACATTTTTCCACATGTTCACAGTCCAATGACGGGGAGCTTTACACCATTGCAATCGACGCTTCGCATTCTGGGGAGTGTTGTTCGGTTTGTGAGCGGCTGAACGACCATGGAATCCCAGGTTTTTTAACTCTTGACGAACAGTCCTGCTGCTAGCACTAACGCCTGATTAACTTTGGAACTCCTGAGTGATTTCAATCAACGAGGACTTGCAATTTTGTTTTACTACCCTTTTCAGAGTTCTACGGCTGCGTTCACTAATTTTTTTCGGCCTGCCACTTCGTTTTTCCGCAGTTTCACTTCTTCGACGTTTCCACTTCACAATTACATCACTCACAGTGGATTTTGGCTTCTGTAGAATGTCCGAAATTTCACGAACTGATTTCCCACAAAGGTGGCATCCCACTATAATGTCACGATCAAAGTCAAAGCTCCTTTAACCTACTCATTGTCTCACAAACGCATAAATATGACGTGACAACCCACTTTCAACACTTTATAGCTTTCAGTTGCGCATCAAAATACGTTACTTCCAGATCCACTTCTTTACGGGGGTGTCCGGATACTTTTGGCCAGATAGTGTATCTCTTGTTCAATACGCGCATCTCCTCATGTCGACCAAACTATGAATTCAGTAAATAAATTGCGTTTTCTAGCGAACTGGTCTACTTTGATAAGCATTATTAATACCTAAACTACAATACTTTCACTGGAAAATACCGAACGTTAAGCATATATATATATCACATCTATATTAAACTAAAAATTTAAATAGTTGAATTTTGATCTGTTTAATTTAATTTTTTTTTTTTGGATTCCAAACATAAATGAGGTCGATCCAAAGATGAAAAGTTACTTGCCTTTGCGAGCTACAGTAGCTAAAGTTGCGAGTTCAAATTCAGGCGGTTGTAATTCCTCTGATGTTTGTGCACAAGGTTTTGCATTATTTTCTTAACACACGAGAGTGGCCGGATTCCCGTATCAGGGCAGTGTGACTCCTTCCTAGTGTACCAAAGTTCAATAGTGATGAGCTTCATATGGGTGCAGGTAATGCCGGGAGTAACTATGACTCTCCTGGGGAGTAGTATCCTCAGAGGGAGTTGTAGGATGCACTGCTATCGGCGTCTGTTGCCTCCCACCTCTCCATGGTTCCGGCCCGTAACTTAACCTTGTCCAGGCTAGGCGGGGCATGGGTTGATGACCTATTTTAACTCCACATGGAGTTAGTATCAAAAGGTTACAATGACCCTAAATTAATTTCTGAATATGCGGGACAGTACGCAGCAACCGTGCGTTTTCAATCAATTGCTGCATGCTTTCTAGTGGGTTGGATCAAATTGTGAATAGACATACGAGAGAAAATACAAAACACTTCCCATAGAAAGTTTATTATGTATGATATCTCTCCTTGAAGTAAATAGTCTTTATCGTGTATTGCTTAGTTTAAAAATTCTCTTCTCTTCCAAAGCAAGATATAATGAAAAGTAAATTCGAGGGGTTCTAGACTACTGTTCGAATTACATGTGTATGCATAGGAACATGTTTTAGATCTTTCCAACATATAAAACTATCAGAACAGGAAATTTTCACAAATGCATATATTCAGGATTTTCTAAGAATTTTATTTGATCTCCTTCCTTTAAATTTCAGGAATTACTAAGTGCTTGGTTAAACCACAATTGTAACCTAATTTTCCAAGTGAATAATTCCTTAATGCTCGGGTGCAGCGTGGACCCATTCCTCTGTGGTACACCCGAGGCAACGCATGTGAAGTGGTCACACGCTTCCGGCTCCCCCCCCCCCCCTCCCCCCCGGAGAAGAGCCTAGGCTCAGTTATCCTAGCCATTAGAAGAAAAAAGTATTAAAAATATTTCTACTCTCCTAGCCTTGTAATCATTAAATAATGTGAACAACTGTTATATACATGCTTCAGGCTGCTAAACATTGTTCCGACTGTGACGACCTCCCGATCGAGGCCCGGATTGCGGTTTTTAAATGAGAGCGAACTGAAGTGAAGTAGAAAAAAAGAGATCGAACGAGGAGAGAAAAAGAAGGGTTGTTCGTGCTGAACTACACCTATGTTTTTGAGGTGATATCCCTCATCATTTTTCGATTCTGAGGAGTAACTACGTTATTATGCTACAGTTATTTTGTGATGTGTTGCCCCTCGTCTCATCAATATAAAATAAAGTTTTGTTTTCTTCTTGTTAACTAGCTGCGTTATTTACAGTACACGACCATAGATTCTATGACGAATATTGCTCGTATAGCTGCGTCCTATCACCCCGTAAAGTTTTGCCCAATTTTCAGATTCACCCTGTATAAATATTTTTTCGTCTAATGAGATTTCAGCATTTTCATTAGAAAACATCTTACTTCCATTGTAGTCTGAAATGCTGTAGTTCCTACTTGCATTAATTATTAAACGAAAAATATAAATTCATACAAATATATGATTTTAAGCACATTTAATACCCAGTGGTGTTTTTTACAGGTGCATTCAATCATTAAGCCTCATACACCACATTAAATATAATACATTGTAATCAAGAGTAGCAAGAGTATTACTTTTATAGACTTCCATGGAGTGGGCTCGGATTTCAAATCCCAGCATTGACATTCCTGTGCTGTCTCCTGATAGGGAGTGATGTTGGATTTACATATATGGTGCACCCATAATAAAGAAGACAACAAAATTGCACTGTAGGTTGTATGAATTCAAAAAGACAAGTACCGTATTTTCCAGCGTATAACTCACACCTATAATTTTAAATTACATTTTTTAATTTTTAGGTATATTCTCCGTATAATGCGCACTCTATTCTTGACGAAGAAAACTAAAATGTACATGTGCGATGCTCTTATCTTTTGAAGTCATTCATTCGAAGGATTTTCCCAGGCTTTGGAACAATGATATACCGAATTGACAAGCAATAAGGGGAACCATATGAGTGTGGGAGAAATGCTTGAAGGAGTAAATAATTCTTGGTGCCCTAAAGAATCCAGAAAGTCTTTTAGTTTGGGACATGTTCAGATCCCATCTAACGGATAATGCGAAGAAATTGATGAAAGAGTGTAACACAGACATGGCAGTTATTCCAGGCGGATTAACGCCCTTAGTTCAGCCTTTAGATGTGTGTATCAATAAACCATTCAAAGGAAATTTAAAACGACAGTGGAACACGTGGATGCTTGAAAGTGAAACCACATTTACAATAGGAGGTCAAATGCGTCATGCCAGTCTAGAAATAGAGTGTGAGTGGATAATAAAGGCATGGAATGAAATTAAACTGACGGGATTCAAAAGTCATTTAAAAATGTAGTATATCTAACAGTCTAGATGGAACGGAAGATTATTATTTAATTATGGATCAGAGTAACAGTGATGGTGAAGAGGAAACAGAATTCGATGATGTGCCTAAAGATATAACGGAAGACGAATATGACGATTTATTCGTATTATCCGATAATTAAAATTGTTAGGCATATAATTAATTTTTTTTTTACTTACTTTCATTTCCTACCGTTTCATCCCTCGTGGTCAAAGTTCTCAAAATACCGCGTAAACAAACTATGTCGGTTACAGTATACATGCTTGATTTCCCGCTACTGATCGAGGAAACAAGGAGCTTTCTTCACGATCCCACTTGGTTATCATGCGTTGTTTTCGTACTTCTTTGGCGCAACTTGGTGCAATTTTTCTTACACTTTCTTGTGAGCTATTGTGAGCGAGCTGTTATTGTGTGAGACTTTTGTGAGTGATTTTTTTCTTCACTCACTTATTGTGAGAGGACGCTGTATGGCGAACGCTATTATGGATTGTGATTTTCTTCCACCTTCCCCTGAGACTTGCTTCTCAGGTCTTGATCCTACTATCTTTGACTTTGAAAGATTGAATCACTGTCTGCTTTACTTAGAAGCCTTCAAAAACAATATGGACTTTAAGAATTATGAAGATTTCCCTTGACTTCATTATAAGATCTACGAAAGAGACTGACTGCCTACCACCAGACTGGCGGACCTGAAAGAGATTTGATCCTCCACAAACTTACTGGTATTTGGAAATATATTGCTTCTTTTACACTAAGGTCCACTCATGATAATTTAAAAAATATTATCACTGTTGTAAGCTATCATACAACAATTAAATCTAAAAATCTAATAAGGTTAAAAGATCTAATGAAATTATCGAGCCACAGACTAAGCGAGTAGCTCGCGAAGATTTGATTAGTCAAGCCAAATCTGAAGCCTTGGAAACAAGGAACAGATTTGATCCCCCTAGGAATGATGACTGTGAATTTGAGACTGAGGGACTGGATGAACCAGTCAATAATAAACGTGAACCCAAACCTGAGCCCTTTTTCGTTAAGATGGTCCCTAGCTACCAAAGCATAATTGAAAATATTAATAAAATCGCCAATATTGATTTGCCCAAAATTGTTTCTAGTAAATTTATTAAAATAACACCAATCACCATTGAACAATTCAGAAATATACAACGTCACCTTGAAACCAAGTTGAATTTTTTGAAAAAAATCCAAAAAATGAACGACCGCTAAAAATACTAATTGAAGGAATCCCTGTTGATATCCCTATTGAGGATGTCAAAGCTGAACTTACCAGACTTGACTTCGAGGTAGGTAGGGTCTCCCAACTTAAGTGATTTAATACTAATGAACGGCTACCAATTTTCTTTTGTCATCTCAGACTCTCAGACAAAGTGAAAACTTAAAAGATATCTATAACTGCAGGCACTTCCTTGGCTTCATTGTTAGGATTGAAGCATACAAATTTAAAGGCACCAAATAATGCTTCAATTGTCAAAAATTTCACCATAGCAGTGAAGTCTGCCTTTTACAAGCGGTCTGCATGAAGTGTGCAGGTTCTCACCCTTCTGCTTAGTGTACTAAATCTCTTGATACCCCTGCTAAATGTGCCAACTGCGGCGGTGGCCACCCCGCCTACTATCGTGGTTGTAGCGCTCATCCCGAACAAGTTAAAAAACGTAGAAATCAGATTAAAACGATCAAGGAAGCGGCTAAAGCAGGCAACTACCCCCCCTCAACTAATTGTTCCAACCACCTCCGGGAATTCCTTCACAAGTAAACCAGCTACCTCAAACATTTCTTACAGCCAAATTGTTAAACCTAATACTTCCACTCACCAAACCAATATAACTGAAAAAACTAACAATGCTATAACTCATGTTAATAACACGACTGAACCACAAACCTCAAATGAGCTGCCGTTGGGAAACCTCGACAGCTCTCTTAATAAATTACTTAAAATTTGGGAAGTCCTAAAAGAAATTAAAAGTTTATGCCATGATTTAAATATTCCTGGCCTTCAAAGTCTATTCAACTCTCTTAACTCCTCAACATTAAATAACGTTCTTTCTGCTGCCTCACATGAGACAGCCAACTCTTCTGCTCCGTAATGGCCCCGTCTTGTTCTCTTGCAATTTCTGTTCTGAGCTGGAATGCCAACGGCTTGTGTACACGTATTCATGAGCTACGGGAGTTCATTATTCAGAACCCCGTAGATCTTATTTTGGTTCAGGAAGTTATATCCCCTACTCCTAGAGCTCTTCAAATTCAAAATTATAAACTTTATCTTACCCCTCTTCTTGACCCTATTAATAATGCCCCACCCCCCTTCGTTTCGGTGGCATGGCGATCTATGTCAAACGGAATATGAAACACAACCATCTGCCCAGTCTCAACCTACACACCCTGAAAAACACCATTGTCAAAATTTGGAATAATTCTATGACAACTCTCACTATTGTCTCTACTTACCTTAGGGTTATGAACGGTAGGCTCATCACCTCAGAACTTAATCAACTTTTTAATACTGACCAAAAAGTTATTCTTTTTGGCGACTTCAATGCTCACCACCCTCGCTGGAACTGCCATAATGACCGCCCAGTTAACAATTACGGAAATGAAATTAACTCTTACTCTATTAATAACTCTATTGGTATTGCCTTCCCTCGCTACCCCACTAGATTAGGTATTTCTGGCTCTCAATCTACGATTGACTTTGCCCTCCTTAACAATATTAACTACCCATATCAAATTAATTCAGTCATTGATCTCTCTTCAGACCACTTGCCTGTAAAGCTTGATATCAATTGAAACCCTCTGCCCCCCCTATTATTCCTCTGCTCCCCCCTATTATTTCCACAATATTAATTGGCAGTCCTTCACTACTTTTGTTAATAACTCTCCTCCACCCTTTAATATCATTAACAATCCTGATGACATAGACGCTGCTGTTACCTCCATCACTAATACCATCAAAAATGCCCTTGAATCTGCTAAGGTCCACTCTTCCCAGCATCACTACCACAAATTATCCCAATATATAGTTGATTTAATTAAATACAGGAACCATGTAAGGAAACTTTGGCAACATTCTCGTGACCCTAATTTGCTCAGAGTCTATAAATCCTTTGACACCCAAGTTAAAAACAAAATAAAATTTTTTAAAAATAATAAATGGAAGGATTTTATTGAGTCGTTAGCTACCACTGATAATTCAATTTGGCAATACCCTAAAAGAATTAGAAAGCCTCACAAACCCCTTCCCCCCCTTTAACTACAATTCTGATGTCCTTACTAACGATTCTGACAAAATTGAGGCCTTAGCAACTAATTATGAAACCCAATTTAACCCCCATGCTAGTGTTTTCTGCCCAAGTACAATTGATAAAGTTCGATACCCTTCAAAATTTTCAGACCACGAACCACGATAGTGAAATCGAAAATACTAATGTTTTTGATGTTCTTAATGCTATTAACTCCCTCCCTAATCGTAAAGCACCTGGTCAAGACGGTTTCACTAATAATGTTATTAAAAATCTTCCTCTACCTTATGCTGAATATCTCACTGATCTAATCAATAGTACCTTTAAATTTAAATACTTCCCTCAAGCTAGGGC
Source organism: Dolomedes plantarius (assembly GCA_907164885.2). Classification (NCBI taxonomy): domain Eukaryota; kingdom Metazoa; phylum Arthropoda; class Arachnida; order Araneae; family Dolomedidae; genus Dolomedes; species Dolomedes plantarius. The sequence continues at coordinate 99,091,467 of OU015495.1, forward strand.
CATGGCGGCCTTGTGGTACAGCGCGCTGGTTTTCGGTGTTGAGGGTGCTCAGATCGAATCCTGGCGAAGCGCCACTAAAATGCCTCCGTTTGTGTCGTCCCTTCATAGGGGGCAATGCTGGTCCGCCTATAGGGCGCCCCCATAATAAAATGGCCAGCAAAACTGCGGTGAATTATAGGCGAATGTCTTCGAGACAAGTGCCTCCGGATTGAAAAAAAAAAAACTTCCCTCAAGCATGGAAAGCTGCTAATATTTTCCCTATTCCTAAACCTGGTGAGGATCCTTTTCTACCTAAAAACTATAGACCCATTAATCTCCTAACTTCTCTTTCCAAGTTGACTGCACACATCTTCTGCACCTGCTTATACAACTTTATCTATAGTAATAACATCCTGCCTAATGTCCAATTTGGCTTCAGACCCAAAATTCCACCTCTCATCAGCTTCTTCGTGTTACTGAATACATTCATGATGGACTACAGAATAGAATGCAGACTGGCGCTATCTTTTTTGATATTCTCAAAGCTTTCGACACTGTTTGGCACAGTGGCCTTATCTACAAACTCATAAAAATTAAATTGCCAGCTGCCCTAATCAATTTTATTCAATCTTATTTTTCTGACAGAACTTTTGCGGTTTGCTATTCTGGTCTTACCTCTACCCTTCACCCCATTAACGCTGGAGTTGCTCAAGGCTCTAAACTCGGTCCGGTTCTCTTCAATTTATATTTGTATGATATCCCTACCAAACCGCACACTGCCCTTTCCCTCTATGCTGACAACACCGCCATTCTTGCTAAAAATCATAACATCAAGTATATGCATCTCTACCTTCAACGCCACATCTCCATTCTTGAGCGCTGGTTTGAAAAATGGCGCATTAAATTAAACCCTTGTAAAACTAAAGCTATCTTCTTCTCTTATAATAGAATCCCCCCTCCTCCTGTTAATGTCTACGGCCATCTCATTCACTTTGAAAGAGAATTTTTTCTCAATGCGGAGGCACTTGTCGCGAAGACATTCGCCTATAATTCACCGCAGTTTTGCTGGCCATTTTATTATGGAGGCGCCATATAGGCGGACCAGCATTGCCCCCTATGAAGGGACGACACAAACGGAGGCATTTTAATGGCGCTTCACCAGGATTTGATCCGAGCACCCTCAGCACCGAAAACCAGCGCGCTGTACCACAAGGCCGCCACGGCCCATTGAAAGAGAAATTAAATATCTTGGTATCTACATTGATAGTAAATTAACTTGGAAGAAAAATGTTAATAACAATATCTGTAATTTTTTAAAGCCAGAAAAGACATCGCCCACCTCCTGTACCAAAAGGAGATGAGTATAGGCAATAAATTACTACTCTACAAAACTGTATTTAGACCTATACTTCTCTATGCAGTACCTGTATGGGGGTCTGCGGCCTCCAGTCACGTTCAGAAATTGCAAATTACTCAAAACAAAACTTTACGTTTAATCACTAATGCTTGCAGGTATAAAACTAATTACTCCATCCATAAAGATCTTAACGTTTATTTTCGTCTCAACGTCATCTTTCCCTTAACGCTACGCAACGGACTCCTATGAGAACAGGTCCTTAATCTGAGAAATCGACCCTTCATAGCCGAGTAGACCGTGGGTGAATTACGTACGTTCTTTCTGATATGATTTAATGTCCCATACCATGATGGCATGGGAACGATAAAAATGGGGGGGGGGGGGAATCAGTTATGTTGACTTCCTGAGTGACGTCATTATCATCCGGATCAACGTCGATGGGGATACTGTCATTAAAGATAATAGGAATGCCTGATTCCTTAGGGGTGGGTTTATTTTTCCTGGCCCTGTGCCGATTAGGTACAGGGAGAAAAGGATTTTCCTCCACACGGGCAGATTTCTCAACATTGGAGGCAGGGCCCGCGGCCGCACGTTTGGAACGTGTCCCATTTTTGGGATTAGATGGATTATCAGTCTCCACATGGGGAGCAGGATCAGAGGAGAGAGTTTTAGTTGACACCTGGGAAGCAGAGTCAATGTGAGGGGTGGGATTATTGTGTCTAATAGACACATCACTAAGAAAGTTTGCAAGATTTAGCATCTCACCCGACATCTTAAAACGGTTGGTCTCAGTAGGAGCCATCGCAGAGGCTGTGGTGTGTTGATAGGTGAAGTTGGCTGCCCAGTATTCAGCAGAGGTGAGGAAATACTTGATTTCAGTAAGGTTCATCGACAATATGAGGTCTGGAGTAAGGTTCTTGAGATCAGTAGCAGTGGCGTAGCTCACAAGCGTAGAGGAAGATGACGGCTTGATCGTGGGTGAAGCCGCGTTGACATCATGTTGAGGGCAAGGCTGGACCGAAGGTATAGCCGTGCTGATATCATGTTGAGGGCAAGGCTGGACCGGAGGTCGAGCCGCGCTGACGTCAAGTTGAGGATTTACCGGAGTGCCGTAAGCAAGCGTGAAATTGCTATACATCTTTGCAATTCGCTCAGGAGAAAATTCCTGGTGAGAGACCAGAAAAGGTAAAGGAGTGCCGGCCCTAACGTCCGGCTTCACTGGATCGCAAGTATGCATCTCCAATATCACTGATTCAATTCAGTGTCAGTCAAGGTCATCAAGGTTCTTGGTTGCATGAGGGACCTAGCAGTAAACTGAAGCAGTTAATAGCTTTAAACCTCAATCGGAAAGGGGGAAAAACAATCATAAAAGGGGTTTCTGTAATAAAATACGCCATAGGCAACCGGGAGAAGGATGGGGGAAGACACGCACGAATCAAAATAGATCAAATCTACATAAGTGCCAGTCAACCTGTAAGTGAGTCAAGTCTAAGTGAACCAGGTCTGCACCTTGTTTCTTGGGCCAATCATTTAACGGAAATCGCTCGGCTGATAGCCAATCACTTTATTCAAACATCTACGCACAGACCTCTGTGACTCGCACTTGACTTTTTGAGAGTTTTATTTATTTAACTTTTAAGCTAACTGTACACTTTAAAATTTTTTCAAACATAATACTTTTTCATTTTTTTACATAATTTCTTTTAAGTTTAACTTTTAATTTTTTCTTAAATGATATTATTTATTTTTCTAAAACTTTTCGTTTTGCTCTCTTTAGGCTACATTTAATTTAGCCAATTAACCTGTTAAATTTTCTCTGTTTTCTTTTGCTTAAATATTTTTGACTTAATTCTTTTTTTTCTAATTTCATACTTTCTTAGACCACGTGTTAAAAGTTGCAGTTTTTCAATTACTCATACTGAGAGTAAAGGGCCTTTCAGGCCCTATTTGGTACCTCAAGAAAAGTTTATGTCTATGTCTATGTCAGTATACATGAGTCGTTCTCAAGATCTGTTCAAACATTTTAGTTTTTTAAGCAGTTTTATTATGCAAATATATCGACATGCAGACTTTACCCGGGTCATGATTGGACAGTAGAACCCACAGCCCATGATATAAGGAAGACTTTTCGGAACTTTTATTTTGTCTCTCCCGTTCGACCGATGAAGTACCCTTCCAGCCGTAGTACGAGTTAGGGCATGTTCACATAGGAGTCCGGTAGCGGCAGCGTTAAAGTATTGAAATGTATTTAACCAATGACAAACCTCCAAACGATTAGCAACGAAATTTTTCCTCTGCGGGACTCCTATGTGAAGAGGCCCTTATAGGAAGCGTAAAACGATAGATGGCGTTAAAAATTTCGTTGATAATAGTTTGGAAGTTTGTCATTGGCTAAATATATTTCAATACTTTAACGTTTTCCGCTACCAGACTCCTATGTGAACAGGCCCTAAGCATCCAGAGGATTTCGCCGTGCGGTGTGCAAGTGAAAACCGACCATAATGTTACCTGAGATGGCGTTTTCAAGGGATGAATCGTCAGCAACTTATCGATGTTCGTTGCGGTCCGATCAAGTTAGCATCAGTCTACGATGCCGCTATTAATGACCAGGGAGCATATTCCCATTCCTTACATGAAATCGCGCCATTACATCGTTTTGCGGCTGCTGATTGGTCAGTTGAGTTTGCATCGGTAATTGCCATAATATTTGATCCTAAGCGCATTTTAAATGAGATAAATACTAAAATATAATTCTTAGTTGCTTTCATTTCGATAATTGCATAATATTTGATCCTAAGCACATTTTAAATGAGATAAAAACTATTTCTTAGCTGTTTTCATTTTTATATATATTTTTACGCTATATTTTACAAGGAACGTGAATTTTTTTAAGTGGCACCATCTATTAATTTAAAAGTAATTTAAAGTGACAAGCTATTTGTAAAAGAAATTTTCGCCAAAGATGCCTTCATATTTCTTTTTTGTGCATGGAAAATTTTAAGAAATTACCAATTTCCGTAGTAATTTCACTGTAAAATTTTAGGAACAGAATAAAATAGAGTAAATATTACTCAAAACTGACTTTTTTCTTAAATTTAAATGTTGAATTAAAAAAAGGAAAGATAATTTTCTTTTTTTTAAACTTTAAATGTTGAATTTAAAAAAATTAAACCTTTATTTATTTTTAAATTTAAATGTTGAATTAAAATTTTTGTTTATTTTTTAAATTAAAATCTTAATTGCAAGATGCATATATATGTTGTGCTCAAGGGGTGAGGTAAAGAACGAGTTTATGTAAGCCTCAGGTTATGCCCCATTATAATCATCTAAATAATTAAATGTCCAAGAAAAATGAAAAAAAATATGTATAGTTATATAAAATATTGAGGTGTTGGACGATTAAAATTCTGTAAGGCGGCTGAGTGTGTATTCGGCTGGTGGTTTGTAATTAAATAAGAGAATTTAGTTAGTGAATTTACCCCTTTGTCAGTCCTTAAAATCTTGTATTCCCTAAAAATGCCTTCTTTCTTTCTTAAAATCTATGTCTGGGTAACTCTATATCCTCCCTTTTGGCCATTTCCTTTTACTTGTGCACTTTCAAGCAGTTCCCTGGATGTGGGGGAAAGAACGGAGCGATGGTCCAGATCTTAGGAATGTTGATGAGGGGACCATCTGTATCTGCAGCCAGCGAAGTCACCCGCGGACGGTTACAGAAACGGGTAGCGGCGCGCTCCGCGAACGTCAAGTTGTTCTCTACGAGAAAACCAAGAAACCGGCGCAAATCTATTTGAAAAAATAAAAATAAAATAAATTTTACAACGACAATATTGACATGACAAAAAAGGTTGTGAGGTATTTGAAGGTTTTTAAGGCTAAGAGTCGCGGCGCGACAGGGAACTCTTTGCAACAACCCAGCCTGCCAGAGCGCAATCATAAGCGAGAGAAAAAGTTTTCCTCCGGGGAGAGGCAACGCCTCCTTGAGAAGGCCTGAACACGCTCGGTGTGACGTCACGAGATTAGGCTGAGTTTCAACGCCGATCGGAGCAACTGATGGTGCTTTAGTTTCAACAACAATAAAAAATTATTGTTGATTTATCATTTAGGGTTATTTATAGCAAATTAATGTTTTTTTTATAAACATATATTTGTTCTCAGTTACAGAACGTACACTGCTGTTTATCTACTCTATCAATTATTTGGGAATTTATTCATACAAATTTTAAAAAAATGTTTCCTCCAAGATATACAATGAGACTTTTTTCTTTTTTGAGCAACTTAAAATACATTAATGACATTTGATAGTCACATTCACGAAATTAAAAACAAAACATTTCTCTTTACTTTTTAAAAGAAATCTGCTTAAAATATCATAAATGTTTAAAACATACACACAAATATGTTTTAAATTCTCTAATACAATAGGAAATTCAAGCATGAATAAAAATACCCAGAATTTAAAAAATTTCACCTACCTATAATTCTACCTCGATAATTCTTTTTGCATTCACATAATCTCAAGAAATTAACATATTTCCTCTAAAATATGGAGGATTTTTAGTGCATTAAATTTCAAATGAAAGGTCATAAATGATTTTTTAAAAACCAACACATTCACACAATTAAAGAAGTTTGTAATTTCCAAAAGGAAAGGAAAGTGAAGCACCCCAGAATTTTTTATTATTTATGCTTTATTTACTATTTAGAAATGCATTAATAAAATTTTAAGAAATTTCCACATTTACCCCAGGAAATATACTTAAAATGAGTTCATCTGACTTCAAGAAATAGAAAAATGTTCTCCAAAATTTGAAGGAATTATTTTTAAAAAAATGCTCAAATAAACTGTCATAAACGAGGAAAACAAAACACACATTTTAACAAGATTTTATTTCTCCAAAATAAAACAAAACTGAAGCATGATTCTTTACATTTGATATTAAAGCTATATATAAACAATGAAAAATTTATTATTTAATAAGAGAATAATCATGGTATTTACAGAAAATTGGGTTTTCAAATGTGTTAATTTTTAAGTGTTTGGAGTTTTCTTTTCTTATTTTTAGATTCTGCCCTTTCTTTACGTTTCTCATCTAATATATTATTTTTTATTTTAAAAATTTTTTCAAAATTATATTTGTTGAAGCCCAAATGATTTGTTTAGTGACCTGATCGCTTCCATGGTTTTGTGGACAGCCATCTAAATCTAAGCATATTTCTTTTGACGAAAGTATGTTTAAAGTGTTATTGACTGCAAATAGACGTTGATTAATTATTTTTAAAAATTCACATTCAAATTCTTTTAACGATTTTGATAAAATAATATAATTATGAATTATCATGTAAATGATTTTATGATGTGGATGATGTAATGATCCTCGATCTAGGTTCCTTATTAAAATATATTTTTCACTGAAATCTAAGGATTTGTTTATTGTGAATTTAGCTTCACAGAAAGAACAATTAATTTTATTTAACACTGAAAACACACAATATCCAGAAATGTAAGTCAGAATTGGCAAAATATCTTGTACCTTTTCAAAATCAGTATCATTAACAGAAACAATTAAAGAGGTAAAAAAACTTTCTTTCAAATTATCATTTGATATATTTAAATCACTATAATCAATGGCCTGAAATTTTAATAATGGTAAATTTTGCATTCTTATTTTTGATTAATTTTCAAATATTTGGGCTATTGTAATGTTATAATTTGAACCAGAATATTGTCTATATTTACCAAACCTGTCTTCTAAGGGATCTGTTTGGAATTTGCCTGTCAACAAGTACTTAAAATTTAATTCCTCAACACAATACTGTGTTATATTTAACATTGTGTTTAATGTTTGGGTAATAGCTTCATGGGTTTCTTTACTTAGACGGCCAGTATCCATTTTAAATATTTTCCATGTATCGAACCACTATCATATTCTCGATAAATTGTATTTTAATGCCATCATTTGAAAAGGTTAATGGCTCCTGAAATTTGTTCCTCTTGTGAAATCCCTTAACAGGGCTTCTTACATTAAAAATGTCCCACCACTTTGCTATAATTTTAACGTAATTTGCTGTTCCCTCATAATTTTCCAAATCATGTTTTTTCCCAAGTATCATTAAACCTTCAGCAAGGTTTTCATTAAAAATCTGAATAGCCAGTTTGACATTTTGCCTTTCTAAGTTGTGGGAAAAGCTTTTTATTGTTAAACTATATCCATACTTCACAAAATTGTGAGATTCTATTTCATACATTCTTTTAAGAGTTTCCATTGATGCTGTGCATGTTATTTTTATCTGCAGGAGTATTATTATCATCAAACCATTTGGGATAATACATATTTTTTTCAAAATTTTTTGATTGAGCCAATTATTTCTTATACATTTCAGCAAGTGAACAGAATCAATCATAAAAAATAATGGCCTATTAGGATCAACAGGATGAGGGTACGCAAAATTATGAGTATTGTTTTTAGAAAAATATGACATGGCCTTTTTGTTTATCAAATTGTTGTCACTAATTACACAGAAAACATTAAAACCTATATTTTCTAGCCCACACACAATTTTTACTATATATGCGTAAAGTGTGTTTGCATCTAAAGTATTAACTGGTAGGATATGTACAACATCTTTATAGTTAGAGCAAGCACTTTGAATCATAAAAACATAAGCAGATTTTGCTGCAGCTTTACAGTTAAATGAAACTCCAATAACATTCCCACCCTTATAATCAAAAAAGGGCTTTAAATAAATTTCATCCATCAGTAAAATCACATGCTTTTCATAACCTTTTAAATATGCAGCTTTCTGTTTTATGTAATTTAAAAAATTATCATCAGTTTGTTCAGTCATTGGACTTAAATTATATTTTAAAATTAAACGTTTTATTGTGCTAGGGTGTGTGATTATAACATTACAACTACTACGCAAAAAATAACATGAATGGGGAGATATGGAATATAAAAGTGTGTAAAAAATTAAACTTTCAGAATTGTAAACTCTTTGGTTGATATTTACATTTATTAACTCAATTTGTTCAATTAAAAATGTTAACATATGTTTTTCCTCATCAAAATCTTTTTTTATATCTGTCAGTATATCAATAACAATATCTAACCTTAATTCCTTATTACCAACATTGGAAGAATTATCTGATTTTTTCAACAGATCTAATATATTAAATATTACTTTTAAATCAGAAATAATACAAGGAAAGTTATACTGACCTATTTTGTTCAACTTTGTATTTTTATAAAACACTGATACAGATAAATCCTTATCAACACAAACAGAATAAGTTATTTGTGGATTTGGCAACTCAATATGTGCAAAAATAATATTGTTCTTCATATCTACAAATGTCCAGTAGTTGTGCAGTTCATTTTCTGATACATGAATTGAAAGTTCAGCTTAAGAATTGAAATTAAATTTCGATTTTTCAACTTCAGCAAATTCCAAGCTCTCTTTAATAGCTTTAGACAACACCTCTTCTTCTTTTCTAACAAGTGGAGATACAGTACTTTAGTATATTACAAATAAAAGTTTTTTTTATAATATGCATTATAAAATAATTATCTGCAAAGAAATTCAGTACATTTTAAGCTGTTTTTCTCAAGACTACATTTAGAAAAGAAAAAAAAAACATATTTAATATAAATGTATTTCAATATATAATTGAAATTGTAAATTCTAAAAAAAATTTATAATATATATTTTGTATATTTACCTTAAATGTTTTTCATCTCTACTTTCACGGTATGTTATTTGATTTGTCAAATAAGATGGACATCCGGGAAATATGCATGGAATTGCTCCTCCTCGCAATCTTGGTTTGTCTAGCTTAACACAGACTCTTTCACCAGTTGTTGAATCCCAAAAATCTGTCACTCTTTGAATATCAGTTTCAGTAAAATGCAATTCACAGACCTGAAAATAAAACAAAGCTATATCGTGAAATTTGCTGGAAATATATAAAATATTTATGGACCAGCTACATTTTAAAGAATAATTTTTAATAACATATCACAATTGTAAATTCATAATAATAGAAAGCATAAGCTGATTATAATTAATAAGCTTATAATTTTTCTAGAAAGAAAAAAATATTTTAATTAAAAATTTATTTATTCCTTGAGAACTTACTACTCTTAATGAGATCTTTAATTAAAATTCTTCATTATTATATGGTTATAGCAACATTATTATATTTACAGTACATTTATTATTCTTTATTTACAGTTCATTATTATATTTACAGAAATTACTGAAATATAAGTTATATTATAAATAATCTGGTTGTTAAGTCCTCATTTAATCTTACTTAAACTTAAGCTACAAAATATTTAATAACAATAATAGAGATTACTTACCCGAGAACTCTTGTTCACAATCAGGTTCTTTCGAGGAATACATGCAATCCACTTTTTTAGTAACATTTCATTTGATGGAAAAGAGAAAATGGACACTTTTTTATCTTCAGAGTCATAATTTCCTTTGCAGAAAGGTACAATACATTTGTGCGGCATTGTCAGAAATATTAATGCAGTAATTAAAGATTTAATTCGCAAAATTCAAAGCACGAACAAAGAAACATTCAAATCAAGAGCGAAGAAAGAATACTGAATTCCGCCAACACGCACATTCGTGCCCGTTATACGCATATCTCGCTTTTGTGTTTGGCGTCGGAATGACTTGGAAAAGTACATATCGATACGCGATAAGTTGCAGTTTCTGGTCAGAGTAACAAAGCGGCATCAGCCTAGTCTCACTACGTCATCACATTTTCTGGCAAACCGTGCTCAGGCCTTCTCTCTTGAAGGGTTGTTGGGAGAGGAAGCTCTTCGAACCAGATTCGCTCTCCGGCTCTCCAGAGAACCAGTCTACCTGATCCCGTGCCTCTTCAGAAGAATCCCGAGATGATCCCGACGATGGAAGCGAGTGCTTATAAGGAGGAAAAAAGCCCATAGGCTCTTTCAACTGCATTCATCAGGCACGTCCATCTTTCTCACTTTTTCTTATCCCTTTCTTTCTTTTCCATTCTTTTTTTTTAGTCAATGTCGACGAAAGGTAATGTTAAATTTTAATTCTTAATGATGAATTAATAGTTTAGGAAATTGAGCTCAGTCAGGTTAACGAAATTTAAATTAAACCACCAGCCATCCTAACGTTATTTGATTTATAAAAAATTATAACATGTGTAAGGATTTGCATAATTTTGTGGTTGTATAACGGGTTAGAATTTTGTGTTATTACTTGAAATTAATGGATGAAGTGTAAAGCTGTAATGTGTTTAAATTAATTTTAAAAAAATAATTTGTTTTGCCTCTAAAACTGAATTTAGTTGTTTTTGTGTAATGTCTTCTTTTGCCAGCCAACATGGGAAGGGTTTGTACAGGCAAGAAAACAAATGCTAGCTTTAAGTATATAAATTAAACATTCGACCCCAAAACAAAACATAACATATATTTTTTGCTGTTTTGCACACTTTAGTTTTTTAACTTTACTCTTAAAAAATAAAAATTATAAATACTCATTCAAAAATAGTGATGGAAGTTTTGATTCTTCAAAAACAGACATGCTTTCGTAAGCATCAGCACACCAAATACACAAATACCGATGTAAACTCAATTCACCAATCAGCAGCCGTCAAACGATGTAATGGCGCGATTTCATGTAAGGAATGGGAATATGCGACCGGGGACGCACGAAAACTGTTTTAAATATTTTTTTTGTTAAAATGTAAATGAACAATGAATTAAATGTTCAACTTTTATAATGTATTTGGGATATTTTTACCTTAACTCCACACACATACTTCAGGTAGTTTTTATTACAATTTTTTGAGGGTTTAACCACTAGAGAGCGATCCCGCATTATTTTACTTATTTTTAAATTTTTATTATGGAGTCTTTTTCATGATTCCGAAGAAAATTTTTTAAGTTTATAAAGTATGTCATTTCTTTTAAATACACAGCATTTAGGTACATGTAGAATTTTTTTTTATGATGTTCATCTTTTCCCAATTTTTAAATCTAT